>CAMZMU010000037.1:65359658-65488489 GCA_947311845.1 Poa pratensis | reverse complement strand
CCACGTTCCTATTTTCTTGATTCATGACTAATAATCTCTGAATCGCTCGCCTGCCATGGGAAGTTCATCTCCATCAATCGCATTGTCCGTCTCCGTCTTGAGAATGACCCCTGCGACTGCGAGACATGAAGGAGCATGCATCCGGACAAGATAAGCATCGCGATCACCTTATCCTTCCATGCGCTGTAACAATTTTTGCAAGCATTTACACTCACAAACAGTAAATAAACGGAACAAAGGTGCAGCAGCGGTAACAATTTCATGTACCGCTCGCTATCCGCCTCAGGAACTCCCTCAGGCCCCGGTCCGAGGCTCCGCCGTCGGCCACGGCGGCCCTCGCCTCCTCCTTCCACGCTGCGGCGCGCGCCGTCACCGCGTCCGACGTGGCGACCTCCACGCACCTCGTCAACTCCCGGGCCTCCAGGACGCCGTCCTCCGAGCGAGCCGCCGCACGACACCGACGCCCAGCCCGCTCCACGAGCCACGGTTCGTCCCCTGGTCGAAATACTGCGGCACCGCCACCGTGGGCACGCCGCACGCCACGCTCTCCAGCGTCGAGTTCCACCCACAGTGCGTCACGAAGCACCCCACGGACGGGGTGTGACAGCCGCGCGCCTGGTCGCACCACTCCACCACCATGCCGACGCCGTCGGCGGTTGCCGCCGCCACGAGTTTCTTGATCGCGTCGTCGTCGCGCTGCTCCTTGGAGTTTTCTTTCCGTAGCACCCAAAGGAACGGCTTATTGGCCTGCTTGATGGCGTCTGCTATCTCGGCGACCTGCGTCTTGCTCATCACCGACGCGCTGCCGAAGGAGATGTACCCACCGACTTGGCCTGCTTCGTATCGAGCCAGTGGAGCCTTCGCCGTCGTGGTCGAACAGGTCGTTGGGACTCTTGCCGTCGTCGGCGTCGTCATGCAGGAAAGAGAGTACGGGGCCGACAGTGAAGACTTCGACATGAGGCCTCAGCGACGCGAGCGCGTCGGGCTCCATGGCGTCGAACGTGTTGGCGAGGACACAAGTTGGAGCGTCCCGGAGTCGCCGTCGCACTCGAGCTCGTCGATGAGCTCGCGGAACTCCGGAATGAAGCAGGCAAAGGGTCGTCCTCGGAGGTGATGCCGAAGAAGGACGGCAGGTCGTGGAGGCAGAGAGGTGGGAGCCCCGGGATGCGCACCTCGGCGGTCGGGTCGCGCGACGCCGCGGCCACCGTGACGGCCTCACGGCTCCCTCGGAAGTAGTGATAGTACGCGGCGAGCGCGGTAGCTGGCTGGATCCAGAACACGGCGACGGCCCACGCCGTGGCTGGCGCGCGACGGCGGCCACCCACGGCATCAGCAGCGTGTACACGGCGCACGTGACGGGGCGCCCGCGGTCGCGGAGGCCCCGGAGAACCGCGGATAGCGTGCGCGCGCCCTCCAGCCTTAGCTGCGACATGTAGCGCGCGTAGTCGTCGGCGGCGAGGTGGAACCCGCCGTCGTAGCCGTCGGAGTACGCGGCGTACGCGATCCCGCCTTCTTCTTCCTCTCTTATCTCTCGCGGTGTGCGCCCGCCGGTGGCCTCAGGGAACATTTTCCGGAAGGCCGAGATCGGCGTGCATATGGTGACGCGCGCCTCGCCGCCGTCGGCGGCCGGCCGCGCACGAGGCGGCGAGCGAGGTGGCGCGCCGGTGTGATGTGACCCTGCGCCGGGTACGTCACGACCAGGAAGTGCGGCTGCTGCTGCTTCTCCTTGGCTGCGGCGCGCTCGTCAGGCCGCCGCTCCATTGGCAGCATCACGTTTGCGCTCACACGAGCTTGGCAGTGGCCACGCACGCTTTTGACGCGGGGAATAGGAGTGAGGCGAGTCGACACGGTTGATTTGTAGCCACAGGCGATAGTAAGATTTTTCCGTTACTGCTTTGCTCATGATTGGCGATTCTGCTCTGCTTTTCTGGTTGGTCTTATCTCATCCCTTCTCGATAGAGTTCGATTGATCCATGGAATTCTCTGCTTTTGAAGAGACAGTGGTGTCGGTGCCTTCGGTAGGTCAAAATGGTATGTTTTTTTACTAAATCGCCCTTTTTAACTTAACGCTAATTGTGACCCTTCGAATAACTTTCACACAAGTATCCCGAGGCTCTGAAAATCTTAGAGTCTATGGGAATCTCAGAAAACGCAAATAATATGGAGTATCCCGAGGCTGAAAAACGCGAAATTTTCTACTCCCTCCGATCCATATTATGGACTCAACATTGTCTAGATACGGATGCATCTAGTCTAAACACTTAACTAGATACATCCGTATCTAGATAAAGTTGAGCCCATTAATATGGATCGGAAGTAGTAAGTCATTTGGGTAAAGCCATTTGATGTGGCGTTTTTCGACCCAGAGCCTCTGAGAATCTCAGAGGACGTCATGTCATGACGTATTCTGAGATTCTCAGGGGCTCCGGGTCTGGGAAACGCCACATCAAATGGCTTTACTCAAATGACTTAGAAATTTTCACGTTTTTTAGACTCGGGATACTCCAGAAAATATGATGTTTTCTGAGATTTCCGGAGGCTCTGAGATTTTCAGAGGATCGAGATACTCCATATTATTTGTCATTTTAGGGCGAGGGCCATAGTTGGCTGAAAGTTATTTAAAAGGTCACAATTAACGCTAAGTTAAGAAAAGGGCCATTTAGTAAAAAAACATACGTCAAAATGGCCCTGTGCATCGCTGGATGCAGAGGCTGGGGTTTTTCCCCAACTTTTTTTTAAAAAAATTACCTTTCGGAAGGTCAAACAAAACACTATCCGCTAGAAAAATCATAGGCATTCTGAAAATTTGTCCCGCCACCACGCCACGACGGCCTCCACTGTGCCACGACGGGCCGGTTCAGCCTAGGCGGACTCGAGGCCCGGACGGTGCGCCCAGGCACTGAACAAAATCACGTCTGCTCGGTGATGCATGTAAAATACATACATGAACTTTGCACTTTAATTGCTTATATTCCAATCATATTTGCATCATATAAAGGTTATATCAATGTTTTATAATGATTTTGAGAATATTTCATAGTTTTCCCATTTATTTGGAATTAACTGTTTTTCCAGAAAACGTCTTTTTAGTGTTTCAGACTTTCCGGGAGCTTCGGGACTCCAAAAAGGGCAAGGCCAAAGAGCACGGTTCAGAATTTTCGAGACGAACGCAATGGGCTTAAATTGAAGACCAGAAGCCCAACAGGCTGGAAATGGGAGGGTCCCACGCGGCCTAAAATGCCTGGCCGCGTGGGCCCAGCTCGTTTCCCCCTCGGAGCTCCGTGGCCGTCGATCTTTCGTCCACCGACTCCGTCTTGACCTAAAAACGCCTATAAAAAAGGTCCCCTGGCGTTTCGCGAAAGAGGCGCGGAGAAACACAGAACCACGAAACAGAGAGACAGAAGGCTGCCGCGGAGAAGATCGGAGGGGGAAACGCCGCCGGAATCGCCTCCGGAGGGCTCCACCCCCCTCCGGCGTGTTCATCATCAACATCTTCATCGCCGTTGCTGCCTCCCATGATGAGGAGGGAGTAGTTCTTCATCGGGGCTGAGGGCTCTACCGGTAGCTATGTGGTTCATCTCTCTCTCCCATGATGTGATCTTTATGTGATCATGAGCTTTGTAATCTAATTGAATTCATGGATGTTTCTCCTTCATTGTTTGTGCTACTCAAGTGGTTTTATTAATGTAATTTCCGGAGTCACCTTTGTCCCATGGTGTGAAGTTGACAGTGTGCGCACCGTGTGTGACTCTTAGGCTAAAGGTTACAGAAATACTTACCATGAGTTATTCTTTGTGTTGGATGTCACTATAAAATTGTGGTGTTTGTTTAGTACTATTTTGGGGCACTCATAGTGACCTTGGGGTTCCCTAGATGTGGAAGACAGACTTTAAGGTGTGCTTTTGTAGCCCTACACGATGGTCTTGGTGTTCTATGATATTGTGGTGTTTGTTCACTCAGACTTTAGGTGTGCTCTTGTAGCCCTACGCAGTAGATTGGTATTTCTATCCAACGGGAGAATAGTTCAGAGTAGCAAAGTGAAGAGGAAATATCTATGTATTCAATTGTTGGGAGTGTCCACTAGTGAAAGTATGATCCCTAGGCCTTATTTCCAAGCATCCTAGAAAACCTTTGTCTTGTCCTCTTGCATTGAAGAGGATTGGGACACTTCCACATTCTTGCCTTGTTACATCAAACTTCCATCCATTAAATCAACCACCTTGTTCCTTAAACTTGTTTAGTGCATAATCAACTAAAACTTGTGACACTTTAGTTGTAGGGAATAGATAACTTTTCCTTCTTGCTCCTGCGGATCGATACCTTACTTCCACATTGAGAGGTGCTACAGTGATCCCTTGCTCTTGGGGGTTATCAAGTACTTTTCTGGCGCCGTTGCCGGGAGCGTAGCGCTTAAGTTTCTATTCTTGTGTGCACTAGACTAAGCTTGGGGAGGTTCCTTTTATATCTTGCAATCATCTAAGCTTGGGGAGGTTCTTTAACTTGTTTAATGATACTATGTCTCCTATTTATGATGATGAATATGATATTTTCAGTCCACCCACTATTGAGTATAAAGTTTATTGTGATTATGATATGCCTCCTATATATGATGATTACAATGATTATTATGAATGTTTTACTCCCACTATTCCTAATGAAACTGTTTATGCTTATGTGGAGAGTAATGATACTTTTATGCATATGGATCATGATAAGAATGTTTCATGTGATAGCTATATTGTTGAGTTTATCAATGATGCTACTGAAAGTTTTTATGAGAGAGGGAGACATGATTTCATATATCAAAAATATTAAGTCTTCTCTCTTTTTGTTGAAAATTTTGAAGTTGCACTTGCTTTGCCTTCCTATGCTAGTCACTTTGTGCTTTATTGATTTATTTTCTTACAAGATCCCAATGCATAGGAAGTGGGTTAGACTTAAATGTGTTTGATATTTGCTTCTTGATGCTCTTTTATATTCAACTCTTATTCCTATGGAGCATCATTAAAACTATCAAGCCTAGCTATATGGCTATAAAGAAAGCGCTTTGCGGGAGGCAACCCGGTTATTTTTTGTGTGATTTTCTTTGTGTCCTCTTGCTGTAACAAGAGATTTTGTGTCTAGTTTAGTTCTGGAGTTTTAATAAAGTGCCAAGTTTTACCCTTTTTGGTTTGAAAAGTTGCTTATAGTTCGGAGATTTTATTCCTGCACGAATCAGTGCACGGTATGATTTTTAATTCTTATTCTGTAACTCCGAATGAGCTCATATTTGAACTGTAGTTGCAACTTTTCATCCTCTGTATGCATGAATTTTTTCGGAATTTTTCGAGAAAGTTTGGTAGGGTAGAAAAATACGTTTTGCTGCTGCTGTTTTTCTGGACAGATTCTGTCCCATTTTGTTTGATGCATGCTTTGAGCTTTTAAGTTGAATCTTTTTGATCCAATTGAGTTTATGAGTAGGCATACAACATTATACACTTTCTGGACATGTCATATGAATTTTTGTTCAAGGATTATATGCAGCAAGGAACCTATTTGTTTATCACTATTAATGCACCCCACAGAAAAGAGATGGGAGAAACGGTGTTTTGAAGTTTTTTCACAGGGATTGGAGGAGATGCACCAAGAGCTATCCAAGGATGGTGAAGACCATAAGCTTGGGGATGTGAAGACAACCCCGCTGGACCTACACACTCTCGGTTTGCACACGTCCAACTTCTGTTTTTCGATCGAAACACTTTATCGCATAAACTTGGAGCGTCGTTTTTTGTTTTTGTTTGAGTCTTGAGAGACCACCACACTATCATTATATATGAGAGAGCTACTGGAAATATGGGTTGAAATATGTTGGATGCTTTTATAAGATTGGGAAAAGGGATGTTTGACTTGATTTTTAATGATACATATAGTTGCATGATTCATGAGCTTGTTTATGAGTAATAGTTTGCAAATTCTTTTTGTAGAGCTATCACTTATTCATGTTTTGGTGCTGATTGTTATTTTACTTGGTTTAACATGGATTAGTTAGTTCTATGGACACTCATGCATGCATCTAGATGGTCAACTTTCTCCCTTTTGCTAGCCCAAACTCCAACAAGCAAAACTTGTTTCCAACACCTTCAACCAAAGTTATTCCAGTGAGTCCACCATATCTACCTATTGGCTTTATGCTATTCCGAGTATGTTTAACATGTTGTTTGTGTTATCTTACCTCTGAATGAAAATGTTTATGTTATTGATTGCAATGGAAAAAAATTGGTTATATAGCTCTCACGAACTTGATGCACAATGTTCTTTTATTTGCATAATAAAACTTGACCCATTGTGATTAAGATTATGATGTTTGTGGCTTGATGAATGTTTTGGGTTGGAAGTTAGCCCATATGTGCTGTCACATGGCAAGCTTTCAACACGCTCTTCATCTCATTTAGTTGATATCATGTGCTTTTGTCTATGGATGCTTATCATGTTGAAATAAATGTGGAAATAGAGTGAGTTTAAATGAGTTTGTGTAAATGGTTAGAGAGACGCCTGGGCCGCTAATCTAAGCCATGCATCATTCATGGTGGAAATTTACTTACATACTATGGTGAACCTTCTGTGATACACCTTGCAATAAAAAACTATTCCAAATGGTAAATAAAAAGGGTGTTGAGATTGTTCATTTTGTTTGTTTGTCTTGTCATTTTGATATGGGCTTGTTCCATATCTTGGGACAAGAGGTACCCCAGTTGACGCTCTTGATGATACTATTATGCTTACAATGATATTTAATTGAACTTGCTTTGTTTCCCAAGTTGAGTAACACATGGTGTAAGTACTTGTATTCAAGGGGCATGAGACATTCAACCCATTCTTTATCAAGCACACTACTCATATTTGCTTTCACTTTAACCTTAATCATTCAAGATGCTATGATAGGGGCAATGAGAGCTTGACACCAATGAATACCTTATTGCAATCATTAACTTAAGTAGAAGAGTTTGGAAGTTGGATGAAACTTATGCATGCTTTACCTCTACTCACATATACATCTTTCCAAAGTGTACACCTATCATATTCAGATTTTCATCTACACTCTATGACCATTGTAGGATGTTCTACTTATCATTATGCATACATGTGTTCCATATTACTTGCTACCATGTTACACTTTGTGAACTATCAATGAACATCCTTGTCTTGAATACTTGATATCACTTCATAAACTATTTGCATATTGCTACTCCTTTGAAGAATGAATCATTTGACTATATGTAGCAATAGTAATCATCTTTGATATTCATTGTTAAGTATTAAATTGCAAAGTCCATGTTAGTTTTATCATCTTCATACTCGAGGACGAGCATGGATTAAGCTTGGGGATGTTGATGCATGTAAAATGCATACATGAACTTTGCACTTTAATTGCTTATATTCCAATCATATTTGCATCATATAAGGGTTATATCAATGTTTTATAATGATTTTGGGAATATTTCATAGTTTTCCCATTTATTTGGAATTAACCCTGTTTTTCCAGAAAACGTCTTTTTTAGTGTTTCAGACTTTCCGGGAGCTTCGGGACTCCAAAAAGGGCAAGGCCAAAGAGCACGGTTCAGAATTTTCGAGACGAACGCAATGGGCTTAAATTGAAGACCAGAAGCCCAACAGGCTGGAAATGGGAGGGTCCCACGCGGCCTAAAATGCCTGGCCGCGTGGGCCCAGCTTGTTTCCCCCTCGGAGCTCCGTGGCCGTCGATCTTTCGTCCACCGACTCCGTCTTGACCTAAAAACGCCTATAAAAAAGGTCCCTGGCGTTTCGCGAAAGGAGGCGGCGGAGAAACACAGAACCACGAAACAGAGAGACAGAAGGCTGCCGCCGGAGAAGATCGGAGGGGGGAAACGCCGCCGGAATCGCCTCCGGAGGGCTCCACCCCCCTCCGGCGTGTTCATCATCAACATCTTCATCGCCGTTGCTGCCTCCCATGATGAGGAGGGAGTAGTTCTTCATCGGGGCTGAGGGCTCTACCGGTAGCTATGTGGTTCATCTCTCTCTCCCATGATGTGATCTTTATGTGATCATGAGCTTTGTAATCTAATTGAATTCATGGATGTTTCTCCTTCATTGTTTGTGCTACTCAAGTGGTTTTATTAATGTAATTTCCGGAGTCACCTTTGTCCCATGGTGTGAAGTTGACAGTGTGCGCACCGTGTGTGACTCTTAGGCTAAAGGTTACAGAAATACTTACCATGAGTTATTCTTTGTGTTGGATGTCACTATAAAATTGTGGTGTTTGTTTAGTACTATTTTGGGGCACTCATAGTGACCTTGGGGTTCCCTAGATGTGGAAGACAGACTTTAAGGTGTGCTTTTGTAGCCCTACACGATGGTCTTGGTGTTCTATGATATTGTGGTGTTTGTTCACTCAGACTTTAAGGTGTGCTCTTGTAGCCCTACGCAGTAGATTGGTATTTCTATCCAACGGAGAATAGTTCAGAGTAGCAAAGTGAAGAGGAAATATCTATGTATTCAATTGTTGGGAGTGTCCACTAGTGAAAGTATGATCCCTAGGCCTTATTTCCAAGCATCCTAGAAAACCTTTGTCTTGTCCTCTTGCATTGAAGAGGATTGGGACACTTCCACATTCTTGCCTTGTTACATCAAACTTCCATCCATTAAATCAACCACCTTGTTCCTTAAACTTGTTTAGTGCATAATCAACTAAAACTTGTGACACTTTAGTTGTAGGGAATAGATAACTTTTCCTTCTTGCTCCTGCGGATCGATACCTTACTTCCACATTGAGAGGTGCTACAGTGATCCCTTGCTCTTGGGGGTTATCACTCGGCGACATTGTTCACCGGTGGTGGATGCTCGCCACCGAATCCATTGAGCTCTTCATGTTGCTTCGCGCGGAAGAATGTGATCTAGTAGGAGCTGTTGTATAGTACAATGGTCTAGACATAGTCGTAGCTTTGGCTTGTTGCGGTAGTTTTCACACTCGACATTGAACTTTGTGTGGGACCGGCAGCACAGACACCTCGCCCAAGGTGATGGAATAAACCTTTCGACAATGTCGCCATCGCGGTACAAGAATGTCGTGTTCGGCGAACTCTTTGTTCTCGTGTCAGGAGAGTTCGTATTCACATCCATGGCAGCGATGATTCGTGTGTGTTGCCGGAGACGGAAGGGAAGGGAGACAGTGTGGGAGGCGAGTAAGATGAATTCTATCAGTCAGGGGCGGAGGAGGCCTTCTTATACACCATCGGGTATGGCGAGAGGTATGATGTTGGATTTAATGTTACGCGTGGCGAAGGCACAACGTCTTTATGCCTTCGCATGATGCCGGCGTTAATGCAACGCCTAAGGAAGGCGCAACTCCGTTGTGTCGTCGTCTGGGGAACCGTCTGTCAAAGTGGGCGCCATTCCGCGTCGACCGACCTCGTGCACATCACCATTAATGATGCGGAGCGGCGTGTGTGTATGACACGGGACCCGTATGTCATATGGCTTGTTCGGCGTTGTCCCCGAGTAAGCCCTCAAATACTTCCTCTGTCCCAATTACCCTGCGTTTTGGCATTAGTTCAAAGTCAAACTTTGTTAACTTTTGACTAAGTATGTATGAAAAATATCAATATCTATAATACCCATTATATGTTACTATTAGAATCTTCACAAGATATACTTTCGTATTGTATACATTTCATATTATAAATGTTGATATTGTTTTCTACATGCTTAGTCAAAATTACAAAGTTTGACTTTGACTAATCCCAAAACGCAGGGTAATTTAGGCATGCGGTTTGCTTCAAAAGTGTCTGATAAATTTCGCGGTGTTATGTGCTTTTTTTTTTTGTGTCCGGGCCCTTATTGGGTATTTGGAGTGTTTTGATAGTGGAGGTGGAGATGATACGTGAACGAGGCTATGTACATCACTCATCCAGTTTTGGCGACCAAGGCCGCGGCTCGAAACTCAAGCTGAGGTTGTGTCATGCTCGATACGTAATTACGTATATCAACTGGCAGAAATCTCACTAGATATTCTAGGGCGGCATAGAATTTTGACAAGGAGGGCTGCATATCTCTCCATGTGGTCCCCGGTCGTTCTTCCACGCTGTAGACACGTATGCAAAGCCAGTCGATCCCCACGTGCTTTGTTGACTAGTGCCAAGAGCGAAAGTGCGAAACCAAAACCAAAGCTACCCAAAATAGCTGCAAAGGCGTATCCTAGCTACATGGGCTTTTTGTAAAGGATCGGGAAGTTTCGTTTGACACATCACGATGAAGAGCATCTCCACGGGCAACGGTGGAAATATTGTCATTACCCCAGAAAATGAGTCTCCACGAGTGTCGAACCGACATCCCTCAAAAAAAATTGCATGCAGGCAAAACTTTCAAATTATTTAATTCGAAACACTTTTTAAAATATGAACATAATATATTGTTTGAACGATTTTCAACATATGAATATTTATGTACACGGACGGGTTTTCCAAAAATAAAAACATATATTTTAATTGAACCTTTTCAATTAAAACATTTACCTCTTTTGAACGGTTTTAAAAACTGACAAAAAATGGGCGGTGAGCAAAACCATTTGAACGATTTTAAAAAATAAACAGAAAATGGCGGTTAACGGAAACTATTTTTGAAAGTTTTTAAAAGTGAACAAAAAGGGCCGGTAAACAAAAAAAAATATTTTAGAATGATTTTAAAATATGACAAGAAAATGGAGGTGAACGGAAATTATTTTTGAACGATTTTAAAAGTGAACAGAAAATGTAGGTGAACAAAATCTATTTTTTGATAGATTTTAAAAAGTGAACAGAAAAGATATGTAGCGAACATTATTTTGAACGATTTTTAAAAAGTGAACAAAATTAGCTATTTGTACGAAAAACTATTTTTGAACGATTTTAAAAGTGATCACAAACTATTTTACAACGCTCTTTAAACTGTAATAAAAACATTTATCTTATTTGAAGGAAAAACTATTATTAATATTAAAATTAGAAAAGAAATGTAGAAGAGAAAAGAAGTAAAAAATTAAACAAAAAAGTAAAACAGAAAATAAATAAAAATTTAAGAAAAAACGACACACAAAGCAAACAAAAAGGGAAAAAACTGATGGAAAAGAAATGAAAAGGATCGTATGACACCTAGAGGGGGGTGAATATGTGCTATTTCAATTTTAGTACTTTTTAAATTTAGGCTTGACACAAAAGGTGAATTCTCTAGCTACGCAACATGGTGAATTTACCTATATAACAGCTAACAAATAAGCATGGTACATAAGTAAAGACGGTAAACAAAGATCGAAGTAACCGAAGAGAAAGCACGGAGACACGGATGTAATCCGAGTTCCTCCTTTTTAGGGGAGTACGTCTCGTTGGAGAGGTGTGAGCTACCACGAAGGTCAAAACTCAACCGCCACAAAGGCGTCACCTTCTTCTCCGATGAACCGCACCACAAAGGTTTGGTTCACCTTCCACTATCGGAATCCATCAAGGCGGAATCCGGAGCCCTTACAACAACGATCCGGGCACAAACCACAAGAGGATTGGGGCTCCCGAACAGCTACAAATCTGTCACAAAGACAACAAGTGAGTACAACAAGAAGTTTAGGTTTTCCTAAATGGATAATTCCTAGCCAAGGGGCCCTCTAGTAAATGAGGGGGAAATGAAGAACGGCTTGGTGAAGATGTAGATCCGGGCCTTCTCCTTCATCTCCTCCAAGTATCAACGAGTTTGGTGGAGGGATTGGGAGATCTAGTGATTCTTGAGCTTGCAACAATGGTGTTCTTCCTTTTTGGGGAGCTAGCTGGCTGGAGGAAGGTGGAGGGGTATAAATACCCCTCCCAGAAAATGAGCCGTTGGAGTCCATTTAGGCCAGGAGACTCCGGACCTGGAAGTCCGGAGACTCCGGTCTGGACCGGAGACTCCGGACCCTGAAAGTGCGGAGACTCCGGCCTCGCGCAGAGACTCCGGGGTCACTCCGGACCCCTATACCGCTGCTGCCGTCGAGTGTGTCACTTTGCTTCAAAGCTCGTCTGGGGGCGGAGACTCCGGACCGCGGTGCGGAGACTCCGCCGGGGCGGAGACTCCGGGGTTACTCCGGGGTTACTCCGGACCCCTATGCCGCAGCTGCCGTCGAGAGAATCACTTCGCTCCAAATCCTGAGAGGCCGGAGACTCCGGCCCCTGAGCCCCTGAGGACCGGAACCGGACTGGACAGGCAGATGCAGACATCCTTTTTCTTGTCAAGTGTTTCGATGCAACGTGCAAATATTTCTTTTGATTCCTGCACCACTTAACATCACATTAGATATATCCTAGTGTTGTTGCCTAACACACAAAACACCAAGGGAATATAAATATGCTCTTTCAATCTCCCCCTTTTTGGTGTTAGATGACAACACTAGGATTTGCAATAGCACACAACTAAAATCGACATGTTCCACAAAGGGTTTGAGAGGCTCCCCCTACATGTGTGCATATAAGTAGCTTGCATTTGAATACAAATGCTCACCATGTAGAGAAGAGGCAACTCACAAGAAATATTGAACATGATAAATTTCATAAGCACAAGGACATATCAAGATAATGGTTTGAGAGGAAAGGGAACATACCTTGTGCATAATAATTTAGAATATAGACCAATGCACAATAATATATCACAAAGATAGATACCATATCAACCATAGATAGAATGAAATATCCATATGTCTCACACAGACGGAATAAAACATAGTCTCACACGAATAAAAGGCAAATAAGTTCAACAACAAAGATAAAAGGACACAAGCTTCAAAGAAATGATAAACGAGCATGCTTGTGTCCGCCCCATGCAAATCCCACGAGAGAACCTAGTAGAACTACTTCTCCCCCTTTGGCATCGAAACACCAAAAGGGAAAAGAGCGATGCTAACGAAACCCAAGGCGATCACTCGTCGTCTTCATCGTCTTCATCATCCCCACTCTCAGCATCATGATCATCTCCACTTGCTTCACCACTTGCTTCTTCACTTTCGTCTTCCTCATCACTTTCTTCTTCACAGCGCATAGGAGCCTTTCCGGTGTTGCGAGAAGAGGTAGGCAAGGAGGACACATCGGCATAATCAGCCCAAGGAAAGATATCATTATTCCAATCCTCAAGAGGGATAGTGGCTTCGGATAGCGGAGTGATGGGTTCATCTTCTTCGCGAGGAGGAGTGAAGCCACCATTGTTGGCTTTGCGCATTTCCCTTATAATTGTGGCTTGATTGGACAAGATCCTCTTGCTAGTAACATATTGTTGATGATTTTCCTTGTGGGTCGCAACACCCATGCACATCATAGCCTTTTTCCACCAAGAAACCTTCTTGAACTCATCGTTAACTCTTTGCTTGCCACCATGATCCCAAGAGGGTGGAGTGGCATTTTTCCTTCTTGCCCTAGGCGCTTCTTCCGCCTCGACCTCTTCATAAGAAGCTTGAGAGTAAGATGATGGGATAGCACTTGAAGATTGCCATACGTGTGTTTCTTGAAACGGGATTGATCAAGTTGGGGAACCTTCTTGAGGATAAGCTTCATGACATAGGGAGCATACATAGGTTCTTCTTCTCATGAATAGCAATGTTGATCTCACACCGGATATAATCCATGACATCAATCTCAAACCCTTTGCAGTCCGGTCCGGCAAGGTATGTCTTGTGGCAATGATCCATGAGGTTGACAAGAGCTCCACGAATAGCATCTGTATTCCTGGCTTGGGTGCAATGCTCCAACGAAACATGCGAATCAAGATGTTGTAGATGGGCTTGAGTCCTCGGGTGGTAGCAATGGCACCCCCTTTTGCAGCAAGAGGGCGAGGATCTTCTTATCATAAGCCACTCCTTCAATATGCATTCTTCGACCAATAGAAACGTTCACACCTTTGAACACATATCCCAAAGCCTCTCCAAATTCTGAAAAGTTTGCACTAACTTTGAGAGGCCCCGTCATCCAAGTCATTTTGGTGTCCTCATCTCCAAGCACAAGAGTGGCAAAGAACTGTTGCACCATCTCAAAATCAAATTTTGTTGGAGGGAAATGAGGTGCTCAAGACCAATCTTCTAGCAACCCAAATTGCGTCCCTAAAGTATTCCTTCTTGGCCAACACTTCAAACTGCAAAGGTTTTTGTGGACACACAAGGGCTTTTGGGTCCAATTTAGCATAGACTTCCTTCATAATGAGCTCTTGCTCCTTTCTCCAAAAGTGACCATCGTTGAATTGTTGGGCATGTCATAGAAATTCTGTGCAGCCTTTTGCCTAGCCCGACTAGCCTCAGCAGCCTTTTGCTTCTTTAGGTCACCACGCTGCACATGCTTGTCCTCCTCTTCATTATAGACCAAGTAGTCTCTACCTTGAAGCTTCTTCTTCGGTTTCTGATGTTTGAGGATGAGGAAAGGCATCGGGATACTGCTTGTAGCTGTGAAACAGGAGTAGATAGATAGCATTGAGGTAAGCATACATGTCCATGGAACAAAGGAGAGAAACTGTTGGAGAAAAGTTTTCATCAGACATGATCTAGACCGGAGTTTCCGGTCTCAAGGGGCGGAAACTCCGGCCACACCGGAGTCTCCGGCCTGAGACTGGAACTTCCAGTCTAGGTCAAATTTGAAGGAAAAATTCACACCAACAATTTCCTAGAGTGTACATTGCCATCCTAAAGGTTCTACACCAAGAATTTCAACAGGAACTACTCTCAAAACTAGATCTAGGAAGAACCCTAGAGGAAGAGAGAGAGAGGTACCCTTGTCCTTCATGGTGAGATTCAAACGGAGGGGAGGAAGATCCCCGACGCTTGGTGATGCATGTAAAATGCATACATGAACTTTGCATTATTTTACTTATATTCCAGTCATATTTGCATCATATAAGGGTTATATCACTGTTTTATAAGATTTTGGGAATATTTGATATGTTTCCTATTTTTTATGGAATTAACCCTGCACAGGCAGAAAACCCTATTTCTATATTTTAATGTTTCAGGGACCCAAACGACGTCCAAATGACCTGGAAATTTACGAGCATCAGTTTTTGGAAGGAACAAAGCGTGGGAGCAAGGAAGCAAACAAGCGGAGGCCCGAGGGCCCAGATGAGTGGGCCCACGCGGCCCATGTACCTGGTCGCGTGGGACCCCCCTTTTGGCCCTCGAGCTCCGTTGCCGTCGATCTTTCCTCCACCGACTCCGTTTTGACCTAAAACCGCCTATAAAAATAGTCCCCGACGCCCTTCGGAAGAGCGCCGCAGAAACACAGAAACCACGAAACCGAGACCTGGAGTTGCAGATTGGAGGGGAAAACTCCGGCGGGGCGCTGCCGGCGTGGTCTCCATCTTCTCCAACGACTTCTCCACCGTCTCCATGATGAAGAGGGAGTAGTCCACCTCTGGACTATGGGTTTGTGGAAGTAACTTATGTATCTCTCTCTCTTGAGCTTCACTAATTAGTACCGTATGAGCTGCTGAACATGATTACGGTCATCTATGTAATACCTTTGTGGTGGATCTTTTTATGAGTTAATATATGTTTGAGATTGCAATGGTTTTGTTTCAGTTATGAAAGTAGATGCATATTATGTACCCCGTTCTTATTTACTTGTGATGATCAAGCATGTTTATGAGAGCGTGTGAGGGGGAACGTGTGCATTAGTTGGAGTAACGGGGGGTGGCTAGTGCAGTGAACGTGAGAGAAAGTTCTGCGATCCACTTGGGTATCTTACCTTACTTTGTTGCCTCACTAGGGATAAAAAGAAATACCATGCTACCGGAGATGTGGGTGTGACCATTGCCACTTCCTCCATGACTAGATCTAGCATGTTCTTATTTTAACTTCATGTCATGATACTTATTGCTATACTCTGAGTTATCTTAATTACTGAGGTGTTATGATTTAGTTCGCATCTTGGTGGAGTATAAGAGAGACTAATAACCAAAAGGTCTCTATGTTAGGACGTGATGCCCATATAATTATAACTTGTCATTAAACTGTTGTGTTGCAATCTCATATGTCAACTCTAGTGTTCCATTGTCTACCACTTTATTAAAGAGAGAGTGCATTTGTGAAACCATGAACCCCGGTCCATTTTTAATCATAAGAAACACCTTTCCAACCACTTTTACCACTTTTCCATTTTCTGCCATTTAAAAATCCGAAAATACAAAAACACTTTTACATCTTGCATTCATCATATAAAACCCAAAAATATCATTTATCATTGCTACCACCATCCTTGCATATTTATTTCTTGTTTGCATTGCATATTATCTTGATATCATTCTCACACCTTGTGCTTGACAACCACTAGGTGAGGTTGAGGACCAAAACATTTACTTTGTTTTGTAGGTAACCAAAAGAAGGATAGGAAAGATAAATCTTCACTACTGATTCCCCGAGAGTTCGATATTAAACCCTCGAGTCACCCCTCGTGGGGAAAACACGTCTTCCACTTACTACACACTCTGCACTTGGAGTCTCAACCTAACCCATTTACTTTTCACGCAGGTAACTACGTGAAGGGCCATCAAGACTGTTTTCTGGCGCCGTTGCCGGGAATCATTGCTGAAAGGTTTATCCAAGGGTCCCCTGCACTAGCTCTGTTTTCTGGCGCCGGGTTTATCCAAGGATATCTCACCAAGTCAACTTCATCACCAACTTGTGCTAACACCTAAGCTTGGGGAGGTTGCACCTACGTGAGCATCATCTTATCCATCTTTACCTTCAAAGCAATTTATCTTGTTTTGTCATTGTCTTGCATTTTTAGTTCGGTTTCATATTTATTTTCAGTTTTGCATAAAAAATTAAAAACACATAAAAACTTTATTAAAATGGCTTCTAGTGTTGAAATGAACAATTTGGTCAATACTATGGAGAGTCGTTAATGGATGCTTGGTTTAGAATTAAGGGCATTAGTAAAAATGGTGTCAACAAATATACCCCTGCTACTTTGATAAGAAACTTTTATAATGGTCTAGATGGGTGGTCAAAATGTTTTCTAGACTCATTGACTAGTGGAAGATTTGCCTCTGGAAATCCCTCACATGCTAATAATCTAATGGAAAATCTATTTGGGAATTCTATAGAATCAAAAGATGAAATTATGATCAAACAACTAAAAGTTTCTATGGATAGGTCAATATTATGTCTACAAACTTATATGGAAGATTATCCTACTAAAAATGAGATGCATTCATTTATCCTTCATACAAAATCTAGTATGAAGAAGACAAACAACACTATTTCGGGAATTTCTTTGAAAATGGAAACTATATTGAATTATGCCAAGTCTAAAAAGAAGTTGACTAGGGAATTAAATGAAAGAATATCTTCTATGTTGGGACCTTTAGACAAGGATATTAAGAATTATGTTGAAAAAGAGGATGATCTCCAAATAGCCTTGAATGCTGCTTTAAAGAGAAGAAATGAGAATTTTGTTTGGATTGAGGAAGTTAAAATGCTTAGTGAAGTAAAGGAACCATTGCTTGACTTAGAATTGTAGCTTGCATGAATTAATATCTATCTTACAAAAATTTGCAAGTGATCCTTCCATCAATGTTAACCAAGCTGGTTTTGGTTCTTATATTGCTAATCATGTCTTGAAAGAAAAGATTGCTAGGTACAACCAAGAGGCTATGATACCACCTAAGCTTGGGGATATATGGATTCCCAAAGTCCTAGTAACCATTGGAAAAGAGACACACCATGCTATACTTGATCTAGGATCTAGTGTCTCTGTTTTATCTAAAGAACTATATGAAGTACTTGAATTGAAAAATCTTGAAAAATGCTCTATTGAACTTGCACTTGCTGATGATTCCATTAAACATGCTTTAGGAAAAGTAAGTGATGTTATGGTAGAGTTACATATGACATTTGTGCCTGTTGATTTTCTAATCATGGATATGGGGAATAAAACCTCTAGTCCAATTATTCTTGGAAGACCTTTTCTTCGTACTACAGGTGCTATCATTGATTCAAAAGAAGGGAATGTGAAGTTTCAGTTTCCACACAAGAAGTGCATGGAACACTTCCCAAGGAAGAGGGACACACCAAAGTTCAAGCTCCCTCATGAGCTTCGTCCACAATAAACATCAAGTAAGAAGCCTAGCTATATGGCTATAAAGAAAGCGCTTTACGGGAGGCAACCCGGTTGTTTTTATTTGTGATTTTCTTTGTGTCCTCTTGCTGTAACAAGAGACTTGTTTTAGTTTAGTTTCTGGAATTTTTAATAAAGTGCCAAGTTTTACTCATTTTGGTTGAAAAGTTGCTTATAGCGTTCGGAGATTTTATTCCTGCACGAATCTGTGCACGGTATGATTTTTAATTCTTATTCTGTAACTCCGAATGAGCTCATATTTAAACTGTAGTGCAACTTTTCATCCTCTGTATGCATGAATTTTTCGGAATTTTCGACAAAGTTAAGTAGGGTAGAAAAATACGTTTGCTGCTGCTGTTTTTCTGGACAGATTCTGTCCCATTTTGTTTGATGCATGCTTAGAACTTTTAACTTGAATCTTTTTGATCCAATTGAGTTTATGAGTAGGCATACAACATTATACACTTTCTGGACATTCATATGAATTTTTGTCTAAGGATTATATGCAGCAAGAAATCTATTTGTTTATCACTACTAATGCACCCCACAGAAAAAGAAATGGGAGAAACGGTGTTTTGAAGTTTTTTCACAGGGATTAGAGGAGATGCACCAAGAGCTATCCAAGGATGGTGAAGACCATAAGCTTGGGGATGTGAAGACAACCCCACTGGACCTACACACTCTCGGTTTGCACACGTCTAACTTCTGTTTTTCGATCGAAACACTTTATCGCATAAACTTGGAGCGTCTTTTTGTTTGTTTTGGTTTGATTTTTATTTTGTGAGACCACCACACTATCATTTATATATGAGAGAGCTACTGGAAATTTGGGTTGAATTATGTTGGATGCTATTATAGATTGGGAAAAGGGATGTTGAGTTGATTTTAAAAGATACATATAGTTGCATGATTCATGAGCTTGTTAATGAGTAATAATTTGCAAGTATTTTATCAAGAGCTATCTTTTATTCATGTTTTGATGCTGAATGTTATTTACTTGTTTAACATGGATTAGTTAGTTCTATGGACACTCATGCATGCATTTAGATGGTCAACTTTCTCCCTCTTGCTAGCCCAAAAATTCCAACAAGCAAAAACTTGTTTCCAACACCTTCAACCAAAGTTTTTCCAGTGAGTCCACCATATCTACCTATTAGCTTTATGCTATTCCGAGTATGTTTATCATGATATTTGTGTTATCTATACCTCTGAATGAAAATGCTTATGTTGTTGATTGTTATGGGAAAAGTTGGTTATAGAGCTCTCTCGAACTTGATGCACACTTTACTTTCATTGCATAAATAATGACCCATTGTGATTAAAATTATGATGTTGTGGCTTGACAAATGTCTTTGGTTGAGAGTTAGCTCATATGTGCTGTCACATGGCAAGCTTTCAACATGCACTTCATTCATTTAGTTGATATCATGTACTTTTGTTTATGGATGCTTACCATGGGTGAAATAAATGTGGAAATGAAGTGAGTTTAAATGAGTTTGTATAAATGGTTAGAGAGACGCCTGGGCCGCTAATCTAAGCCATGCATCATTCATGGTGGAAATTTACTTACATGCTATGGTGAACCTTCTGTGATACACCTTACAATAAAAAGCTATCTAATGGTAAATAAAAAGGGTGTTGAGATTGTTCATTGTGTTTGTTTGTCTTGTCATTTTGATATGGGCTTGTTCCATATCCTGGGACAAGAGGTACCCCAGTTGACGCTCTTAATGATACTATTATTACTTACAATGATATTTAACTTGAACTTGCTTTGTTTTCCAAGTTGAGTAACACATGGAGTAGGTACTTGTATTCAAGGGGCATGAGACTTTCAACCTGTACTTTGTCAAGCACACTACTCATATTGCTTTCACTTTAAACTTAATCATTCAAGATGCTATGATAGGGGAATGAGAGCTTGACACCAAGGATTACCACATTACAATCATTAACTTAAGTAGAGAAGTTCAGAAGTTAGATGAAATTTATTCATGCTTTACCTCTACTCATATATATATCTTTCCAAAGTGTCCACCTTTTATATTCAGATTTTCATCAATACTCTATGACCATTGTAGGATGTTCTTACTTATCATTATGCATACATGTGGTCCATAGTACTTTCTTTATGTTACACTTTGTGAATTATCATTGAACATCCTTGCATTGAATACTTGATATCACTTCATAAACTATCTTGCATATTGCTACTCCTTTTAAGAATGAATCATTTGACTCTATGTAGCAATAGTAATCATCTTTGATATCCATTGATAGTATTAAATTGCAAAGTCCATGTTAGTTTTATCACCTTCATACTCGAGGACGAGTATAGGTTAAGCTTGGGGATGTTGATGCATGTAAAATGCATACATGAACTTTGCATTATTTTACTTATATTCCAGTCATATTTGCATCATATAAGGGTTATATCACTGTTTTATAATGATTTTGGGAATATTTGATATGTTTCCTATTTTTTATGGAATTAACCCTGCGCAGGCAGAAAACCCTATTTCTATATTTTAATGTTTCAGGGACCCAAACGACGTCCAAATGACCTGGAAATTTACGAGCATCAGTTTTTGGAAGGAACAAAGCGTGGGAGCGAAGGAAGCAAACAAGCGGAGGCCCGAGGGCCAGATGAGTGGGCCCACGCGGCCATGTACCTGGCCGCGTGGGACCCCCCTTTTGGCCTCGGAGCTCCGTTGCCGTCGATCTTTCCTCCACCGACTCCGTTTTGACCTAAAACCGCCTATAAAAATAGTCCCCCGACGTTCTCTGGAAGGAGCGCCGCAGAAACACAGAAACACCGAAACAGAGACCTGGAGTTGCAGATTGGAGGGGGAAAACTCCGGCGGGGCGCTGCCGGCGTGGTCTCCATCTTCTCCAACGACTTCTCCACCGTCTCCATGATGAAGAGGGAGTAGTCCACCTCTGGACTATGGGTTTGTGGAAGTAACTTATGTATCTCTCTCTCTCTTGAGCTTCACTAATTAGTACCGTATGAGCTGCTGAACATGATTACGGTCATCTATGTAATACCTTTGTGGTGGATCTTTTTATGAGTTAATATATGTTTGAGATTGCAATGGTTTTGTTTCAGTTATGAAAGTAGATGCATATTATGTACCCCGTTCTTATTTACTTGTATGATCAAGCATGTTTATGAGAGCGTGTGAGGGGGAACGTGTGCATTAGTTGGAGTAACGGGGGGTGGCTAGTGCAGTGAACGTGAGAGAAAGTTCTGCGATCCACTTGGGTATTCTACCTTACTTTGTTGCCTCACTAGGGATAAAAAGAAATACCATGCTACCGGAGATGTGGGTGTGACCATTGCCACTTCCTCCATGACTAGATCTAGCATGTTCTTATTTTAACTTCATGTCATGATACTTATTGCTATACTCTGAGTTATCTTAATTACTGAGGTGTTATGATTTAGTTCGCATCTTGGTGGAGTATAAGAGAGACTAATAACCAAAAGGTCTCTATGTTAGGACGTGATGCCCATATAATTATAACTTGTCATTAAACTGTTGTGTTGCAATCTCATATGTCAACTCTAGTGTTCCATTGTCTACCACTTTATTAAAGAGAGAGTGCATTTGTGAAACCATGAACCCCGGTCCATTTTTAATCATAAGAAACACCTTTCCAACCACTTTTACCACTTTTCCATTTTCTGCCATTTAAAAATCCGAAAATACAAAAACACTTTTACATCTTGCATTCATCATATAAAACCCAAAAATATCATTTATCATTGCTACCACCATCCTTGCATATTTATTTACCACCATTGCATATTTATTTCTTGTTTGCATTGCATATTATCTTGATATCATTCTCACACCTTGTGCTTGACAACCACTAGGTGAGGTTGAGGACCAAAACATTTACTTTGTTTTGTAGGTAACCAAAAGAAGGATAGGAAAGATAAATCTTCACTACTGATTCCCCGAGAGTTCGATATTAAACCCTCGAGTCACCCCTCGTGGGGAAAACACGTCTTCCACTTACTACACACTCTGCACTTGGAGTCTCAACCTAACCCATTTACTTTTCACGCAGGTAACTACGTGAAGGGCCATCACTTGGTAGTGGAGGAGCCGTGGCACGGCGGATTCCGGCGGCGGAGAGCAGCCGGAGGCGATCTTGGAGCGTAGGCGGCGACTGGGGAGAGTTGGGGACGGGGGTGTATGAGGAGTTGTGTTCACAGCTCCCCACCCCGTGCCCTTAACGAACCCAGCGAAAAAACCGAGTCCGGAGTCTCCGGCCTAAACACCGGAGTTTTCCAGGTTTAGGGCGGAGACTCTGGACAGACCGGAGTCTCCGGTGCTACACACCGGAGTCTCCGGACCCAAAGGCTCCAAAAAATGCCAGAATTTTGTGTGGGACATGTATGTTGCAAGAGGAGCAGTTTTTAGGTAGGAAAGGCTTAGGATGATAACAATGTCACTGATGGTGGGATACACACTTGGAAGTTGCAAGATGCAAAAAAATAAAAGCCAATTCCAAGTGTTTCTCCCAAACAAAATAAAAGGTCTAGAAAACCCAAATAAATCCAATAAGCCCAAATAAGATCCAACTCCTCACAAAGAGGAGGGCGGTGGCCTAGGCCACCATGTATGAGTGTGTGTGTGACACCGCGAAGATGTATCTTGGGTTCACGGCCACTACTCGTCATTTAAGCTCACAATTCATGAAATGAAAATAGAGACAAAATGAGGTCTTACTATCGGCATAATGGGGGGAGGGATAGTCCAATGGATTAGGACCGCACTCCCCCTATGTCCATGCCTACACCTAAACCAAATAATAGTCAAAATATAGGTGTGTATGCAAGATGGTCAAGTCAAGCTCCTAGAATCCACGATATTTAGCTCATGCCTCAAAAGGTGAATCTTGCTTCATCAAGTGGCTTCGTGAAAATGTCGGCAAGTTGATCTTTGGTTGGAATATAGCCAAGCTCAATATCACCACGAGCAATATGATCCCGAATAAAATGATGACGAATCTCAATATGCTTCGTTCTTGAGTGTTGCACCGGATTGTGGCCAATCTTGATAGCACTTTCATTGTCACACAAAAGAGGCACTTTGTCACAATTGACACCGTATTCCTTTAAAGTTTGCCTCATCCATAACAATTGAGTGCATGCACTAGCGGCCGCCACATACTCGGCTTCGGCGGAGGATAGAGATATGCAATTTTGCTTCTTAGAAGACCAACTCACCAAGGACCTACCAAGAAATTGGCATGCCCCGGAAGTTGATTTCCTATCATCCTTGCAACCGGCCCAATCCGAATCCGTGTACCCGGCAAGAGAGAAATTAGTGCCCTTTGGGTACCACAAACCAAACCTTGGGGTATCAACCAAATATCGAAGGATTCTATTGACCGCCACCATGTGGCTTTCTTTAGGAGCGGCTTGATACCTTGCACACACCCCTACACTCAACACAATATCGGGTCTAGATGCACAAAGATAAAGCAAAGAACCAATCATAGAGCGATAAAGTTTTTGATCAACATCGATACCGTCGGGTTAAGTTCAAGATGGCATTTGGTGTCCATGGGAAACCGCTTCCCTTAGCATTGTGCATATTGAACCTCTTGAGCATGTCTTGGGTATATTTGGTTTGAGAGATGAAAGTCCCTTCATTCAATTGCTTGATCTCAAAACCGAGAAAGAACTTCAATTCGCCCATCATAGACATCTCGAACCTATCGGTCATAAGCTTTGAAAATTCATCATTGAAAGCTTTGTTAGATGAGCCAAATATAATATCATCAACATAAAGTTGGCATATGAAAAGCTCCCCTTTGACCCTCTTGGTAAAGAGAGTGGGATCGATTTGCCCCAATTCAAATCCACGGTCTAGCAATAGCTCTCTTAGGTGCTCATACCAAGCACGAGGTGCTTGTTTGAGACCATAGAGCGCCTTATCAAGCTTGTAGACATGGTTAGGGAATTTAGGGTCCTCGAAACCCGGTGGTTGCTTAACATATACCAACTCCTTTAAAGGACCATTAAGAAAGGCACTTTTCACATCCATTTGTTGCAATTTAAAGTTATGATGTGATGCATATGCAAGAAGGATACGGATGGACTCAAGGCGAGCCACGGGTGCATAAGTCTCTCCAAAATCAATGCCTTCAACTTGAGAGTACCCTTGTGCAACCAATCTTGCCTTGTTCCTCACAACCATTCCACTCATCTTGCTTGTTCTTGAATATCCACTTTGTGCCTATAACATTGCGGCAATCTTTTGGCTTCTCAACTAGATTCCACACTTTGTTGCGCTTGAAGTTATTGAGTTCATCATGCATAGCTTCTAACCAATCCGGATCTTCAAGAGCTTCAAACACTTTCTTTGGTTCCACCATGGAAATATGAGCTTGATGTTCACTAAAGCTTGCCAATTGCCTTCTTGTGGTAACACCCTCTTGTGGTCACCAAGGATGTTTTCTAGATGGTGACTCTTTATTTAAAGTCTTTTCAACTTTGCTTTACGACGGGCTTCGATATCTCTATTGCATCTTGGAGGTATCTCTTGATCATCTTGATCATTTGAGTCCCCGTCTTGACCGGAATGTTGACCTTGATCATCTTGAAGCACATCTTCAACAATGGAAGGAGAGGGTTGATCTTGGTCATGACCTTGGCTAGCATCAACAATAGGAGAACTTGGTTCTTGCATAGCAACTTGGTCAACATGAGGAGGGTCTTGAACTTGTTCTTGGGGTGGTGCATCATTTGCTTCCATGATAGGCGCCGTTTCAACTTGTGATGAAGAGGCCTCCACTTGAATGGAGCTTGGACTTGCTTGAGGAGACTCGTAATGAATCTCAACGGGACGATGGAAACCAATGCCCATTCTTCTTATAGCATCTTGAGGCTCTTCATTATCTACATCACAAACATGAAATTGCGCCACTTGGGAGCCGTCATTCTCATCGAACCTCACATCACAAGATTCTATGACTTTCCCAACGGTTTTGTCATAGACTCTATAGGTGTGAGATTCGGCACCGTACCCAACAAAAACACCCTCTAAAGCTTTAGATTCAAATTTAGACAAACGAACACTTTTGTTCTTATAGAAACACTTACAACCAAATACTCGGTAGTAGGAGACATTGGGCTTGTTGCCGGTGAGCATCTCATAAGATGTAAACTTCTTGCCAACCGAAAGAATAGCCGGTTTGATGAATGACACGCCGTGGAGATAGCCTCGGCCCATAAGAAAGTGGAGACTTAAACTCCGCCAACATAGACCTTGCCATATCCATGAGAGTCCGGTTCTTCCTTTCGGCTACACCATTTTGTTGAGGGGTATATGCAGCGGAATATTGATGACGAATCCCCTCTTCACTAAGAAACTCATTTAAGGTGTAGTTCTTGAACTCGGAGCCATTATCACTCCTAATGACCAAATAGGGACATTGTGTTGGCGTTGAACTTCATTGGAAAAGTCGATGACGGCTTGTTGGGTCTCATCCTTCGTCTTGAAGAAATAAACCCAAGTAAATCTTGAATAGTCATCAACAATCACCAAACAATATTTCTTCCCACCAAGACTAGGTTGAGGCACGGCACCAAAGAGATCAACATGAAGAAGTTCCAATATCCTCTTTGATGAAATGATGGTCTTGCTTGGATGGGGAGAATCATGCATCTTTCCTTCAACACAAGCCCTACAAAGACGATCTCTAGAAAAAGAAACATTGTCTTTTAGTCCAAGAATGTGGCCACCCTTGTGAAGACTTTGCAAAGTTCTCATGTTGACATGGGACAAGCGGCGATGCCACAACCATCCCACGTCGGCCTTTCCGAATAGGCATATTGCTTGAGTGTTGGTAGACCCCGAAAAGTCCACCACGAACAACTCATTTTCAACATACCCAACGAACATGACCTTTAGAGTCTTGCTCCTCAAGAGTACCACCATATCAATAGTAAAATGGACATCAAAATTCATCTTATTAAGTGCACGAACGGACATAAGATTGTAACCGAGGGACTCGACAAGCATGACATTTACAAGGGTGATATCCTTTGCAACTACCACCTTGCCGAGACCCTTACCTCCGCTTTTGATTTATCACCATAGGAGACGGATGCTTGATTTATATTTGGTCCCAACTCCGTCATGATCTCCTTGCTTCCGGTCATATGACTAGTGCATCCACTATCAACCACCCATTTAGACCCACCGGAAGCATAGTCCTACAAGAAATCATTGCTTGGTTTTAGGTACCCATTTCTCAATGGGTCCTCTTTTGTTAGCAACAAGGGTCTTAGGAACCCAAATAGAATAAGCAATGTAACCATCATAAGGACCAACATATTTTGCATAAACATCCCCATAATAATCAACATAAAGAATGTAGTTGGGATTGTTATGCCCCGCAAAGTCACTACGAGTGGTCTTGCCCCTAGTGGCATTACCACCGCAATGGAGTCTTGGCTTGTGCGGGCTTGGCATTGGTGTTGCTCTTCTTCTTCTTTGCCTTGGCCACATAACCAAGACCCTCCTTCCCTTTGTGTGGCTTTTGCTCAAAAATTTGAGCAACAACCTTTTCTTTACCTTTAGGAATAGAGGTCTTGGCACTAGTGGCCTTGGCAAGCTCAACCTTCAACCTAGCATTTTCCTCAATAACATTTGCATGATCACAAGAGGGAGTAGAGTGCTAGGTGAGTTAGATTTAGAAAGTTGAGTTTGAAGTTGCTCATGAGACTTGACTAGAAGAGAGTGGGTACTTTCCAAGGCCTTGTGAGCCTTGTTAAGTTTCTCATCCTCAAGGAGTCTAGCATTAGCAACCACAAACTCGGCTTTCTCCTTTTTAATCACTTTATATTTAGCAAAGACATGGTCTCTATCCTTAATGATTTTAGCAATTATTTCATCATTTTTATCATCAAGAGACTCAATTCTTTCCTCAAGAGAGTTCTATATTCACTCTCTTCTTGAAGAGAGGCATTCAAGGATGCAATGGTGAGAGAATCCTCTCTCTCAATTTTTCCCTTGTCATCAAGGATTTCTTCGGCCGCATCAAGTTGTCTCAAGAGAGACTCAACATATGCCTTAGTTTCACCTTGCAAGTTAGCCACAATAGTATCGGAAGCAACAAGTTCTTTCTTAATCACAAGACTAGTTTTATCATCTATTTCATGCATAGTCTTGGGAGTAGAAGATGATACCTCGGTGACGGAAGCCATGAGGCAACGAGCGGTGTTGATGGAGAGGTTCTCATTGGGGGATTCGAAGAGAGAAGGAGGTGGAGTTGATACAATGGCCAAAGCGGCCACCTCACGAGTGGGTTCTTCTTCTTCTTCGGAATCCTCGGAAGGATACTCTTCTTGAGTCATCAACACAATTCTTGGTGCTTTCTTGAAGAATGGCTTCCTCTTGACAAAAGGCTTCTTTTGTATCATGTTTGATTGGCCCTTGAGGACAAGCCTTCCACCGTTTTGCTCTCTATTCTCATATGGACAATCTTGATGAAGTGATGCTTGTTATGACAATTGTAGCAAGTCTTTATCCTATTAGCAAACTCCTTCTTCCCACTTGGATTGTTTGTTCGATCAAGTTGAGCCTTTGCCTTGGCCGGGTCATTCCAAAATGTCCTTGTTGCAAGAGCTATGTGACCATGGAGGGCTGTTCAAGTTCATCGGGAGGAAGGTTGTTCGGGCATGCTTCAACTTCATCATGTTCATCAAGGCACACAACCTTGGCCTTCAAAGCAAGAGAGGGACCTTGTTCATTCCCATGGCCCTAGCACGGTTGTCTAGAGCATTCTTGGTGGCAACCTTGGAGGCTTGCATCTCTTGCATAACTTCATTGGATGTCATCTCAAGGTAGTTGAATTTTCCTTGTATGGCCTTCAAGTCAACGGGCTCGAAGGGCATGAGAGCATTCACATACTTCCTCTTGATCCAAGCATCATCCACATAGGTTGCCCCAACATTATGAAAGGCTTTGGCAAGAATCTTGAGTCTTCCATACATCTCCTCATGAGTTTCATTATCAAGCATGTAGAAACCTTCGGCCTCATTGCTCAAGCATCAAATCTATTCCTCTTCATGCTTTCATTTCCAAGAAATGCCACCTCAAGGCACTCCCAAGCTTCTTTGGCGGTGGAGACGTTTTGAATGTGATGAAGACCATTTCTCCAACGGCAAGTTCAATCATGTGGAGAGCGGAAGCATTGAGTTGTTTCTCGGCCACCTCTCTTCTTGTCAAGTTGTTAGGATTCACGGCCTTGTATCCCTCTTGAATGATCCTCCAAAGCTCGATAGAGGAACTGTTGATATGAGATTTCATTAAGTGTTGCCAAGTAGCAAAAGCCAATGCATTAAGTTTAGGAGGTGGACCCAAAGGGTTTATGCGAGTATGATGGATAGGTGGGTCGGGAGAGTACACAAAGGGAACCCCATGGTACTCCGGCTTCCCACCTTCGGGTATGGTGGTAGATGTGGATGGAGGGAATCTTTAAGTTTGGTTTCTTCATCCCTTTCTTTTTCTCTTTTCCTCCTCGGTTTCACCGTCATGGAGTTAGCGGAGTCCTCTAGTGGGGTGGTCTCCTTAGGAACCTTGCCACTTGCGAGTTGCTTGATCAAGTCACGCATCTCGGCAAATTGGGTATCCATGGATGATTTCAAAGATGTCTCCATCAATTTGAGATCGGCCATGGATGCCGTAGTGGCTTGGTTGTGGTGCCCCGACCCGACTGCTATACAGTGATACTGTGTCTCCGGTTATCCGATACCACCAGACACATATCAAAGCATAATAGAGAGATCAAGACTTGTGGAACAACTGGCACATCACAGACTCTACGACACAAATCATATAGTTCAACTCTTATAATAGAGAAAGATAGCAAATGACAACCAGAGGTCACAGACCCAACATTACAGCAAGCGAAGCAAAATAGGTTGTTCTAAACAACAAGAACCAAATTATGGCCTAAGAGGCCTACAAATAAACATCCAGCGCCACCTGTTCCGGATGTCCCAAGCTGCCACCTGGGAACCCCAGACTACTCGTCGACGTCCACAAAGAACCCACCTTCGAGGTCGGTGAAGTCCACCTCTGCAACAAAAACAAACGACGTTGAGTTCGACGAACTCGCAAGATTATATATAGAGCATTAGCTCGATGAGGCTTTCAAAGTTTTATGGCTCTTTTGCATAAAGCTGATTTTATTTAATAAAACAAGACTCCATGGCATCGTCTAATCAGAATACTTTTAAAAGAGGGGTAAGAAGTAACTCTTTCTTTCATCACCTTACTCATCATCAACCATCATCAACCATTGTACCTGTTCATCAAAGGCACCTCCCCGAATCACCCTCGAGGAAGCTCACCTTGCATTCGTGAGTGGTACCTCTAGTACCCAGTTTTTAATCATTTCGTTAAAGTTATTCTATGGTCTTATCGTCCTTTCCCAAGTTGTCCGTAACCGTGGACACGGCTTTTCGAAAAGATTTAACCCTGCAGGGGTGCACTGTGTTTACCTTCGGTACCCGCCCGGCTCATTGCCTACACGTAGCTCTCTTCCGGGGAAAGCCGGCTAAGTGGGAACGGTTACAACCTTTACCTTGTTAAAGACTAACCCAGGATCATCAGTGAGGACGGAGCAGTGGATCGTCAACACCCTGCCCCGTGGCCACTCATTTTCCTAGACTCCACATCCTCATCCCAGTTCATACCACCATCATCACGCACGCGCAAATGGAAGCTCAAACTAGAGGACCCTGGCTAGTCCCGCTCAAGTTAGTCGGTCGACGAGGGCTCCATATACCCCACCGAAAGGAAGCGCGCTCATTCTTGGTTCAAGAGGTAAAGAACTCGCACCTAGGCGGCGAGAGTGAGACAAAACACCACCATACCGAAGTGGCCTCTCATCCCCACCTTTAAGCATCTTATTACCTGTCACCACAAATTCTGCACCATCATCTGTACATCTCATCACCTGTTTCCAACCATGAGACATCCACCGGACTGCTAAGCATTTTAACTAAGCATGGCTAAGCATCAACACTGCATAGTTAAGTATTTCAGGCCAACAGTACAATCCTATGGATAATAGGAGGGGAAACAGGTAATTGGCATCGGAATCTTAATGCAACTATAGGATACTCTAATCCAATAAAATTGACATTTGGAACCGCATGCAATATTATAGTGGAGAAAATATTTGCAGAAACATAGGATAAGATATGCTCAGAGGGGGATTACGCTTGCCTGTCTCAACGTGCTGGTAGTACGGCTCTTCGGGGTATTGTGGCGTAACCCCGGTTGCTTGATCTAACGAAAACACAAACATCGGAAGAGAACCATCAATCACCACACATGTGTTCACAATGCAATGCGCAAACATGATGACATGACAAAATTAAGGTACTGAACTTATTAAAAGCTCTCTAGCAAGTTCGACCAATTTTAGATGGGGAGCGAGAAACAATTATTCACCAATAGAGGAATATTGCTCTACATTGTTTTTAATGCTTTCCTGTGCTAAAAAATGAGGTAAACATGCATGAAATGATGTCACGAGTTAGTCCATAATTTATGAGCATTTTGTATCACACACCATTTTTATATTGCACCGATAAAAGTTATTACTTTTATAACTTAATCATATAGATATGTTCTTCTAATTATTCTGTTTCCTCTTCTGAGTATGTCCTAGTTATAGGTTAAATCCAACCCAAAACAATTATTTAGAACCAAAATAGAAGAAGGAATATTTTGGTACTGTGCAGTATCGGAATATCCGAATTTGTTTAACATCGGAATATCCGATCGGATGGTGCTCTGCAAGAAATGGCTAAGGACTGAAACAGAAACGGTACTGGAAATAATCGGAAATTCTGAGTGGTTTCAAACTCGGATTATCCGATCCTCTCAGCTGGGTGAAAAATTGGCTAAGGACCAAAAATGATCGTGTACTGAAGAAAATCGGAAAATCCGATTTGCTCTGAACTCGGAAAATCCGAGCGGCGGAAGAAGCACGGCGACGCACGGCAGCGTGCGGTACGCCGGCGAGCCACGGCGAGAGAGGGAGGGAGAAGGGTCCAGGAGAGGTCACAAGCTCACCCTAGAGTCGTACGCGTGCTCGGGGAGGCAGGGGAGGCGACGACCGTGACGAACTCGTCCGCGGCGGCTCGTGAACGGCGGCGGCGAAGTATTGGACGGCCGCGTCGATTTACGGCCTCCCTCGCCGATTCCTTCGGCGGAGAAGAGGAGGGCGACACGACGGAGCGATTCCCCCAGGCGACGGTGCTCGGCGTGGACTACGGCCGCGGGGAGGGGCGGTCAACGGCGGCGGTCATGGTGGCTCGGTGGGGAGCAGAGGTGGGGAAGAAATGGAGCAGGGCAAGTGGGGATGGGAGCAGGTGAGGGCAGGGCATCGTGGAGACGTTCTCCTCGTCGCGGGAGGCAGGGCAGAGGGGGCCCCGGCGCTGCACTGCCAAGGCGACGGCATGGCGACAGTGGCGAGGAGAGAGACGATCTTTTCCCGAAAACCCCCTGGATAAAACTGGTTCCTCACGGATAGGTCCTTTTCTCCTTTTAAATTAAAACCGTTTAAAACCAGCACTTTTCAGTGATTTAATTAGAGCACTTAAACATTTCAGAAAATTATGAAATTATTTGGGTGGCCTTTTTACACCATGAGGAAGCTCCACAAAATTTGGCGCCCCAAAATAAAATGTTTTGGACAACATTAGTTTAGAGAGGGTGGAAAATGGCATTTTGCTAATTTTCAAAATGTTGCTCCTTTAACAATTTGGAGCAAGTGCAAAATATTGTTTTGGAGCTCTTGGAACTTCCTTGACAAATAGGAGATGTCAAGTACTTTATTTGCAAGATTGAGTGCCTTCGTTGTTTTGAAATTTGTGGAAGCACATTTGGCAATTTGTTTTTTTTTTAATGTTGTCAAACCTCCACAATTCCCTAGCAACACCCACAATTCCCTAGCACAATTCCCTAGTGACAACAACATGATGCATGATGCCATGATGCAATGAACGCAAAAGTGGAAAAATTTACACCGGTTTTTAGTTCTCAAACATCGGGCTGTTACAAATCTACCCCCCTTACAGGAATCTCGTCCCGAGATTCTAAGAGTGCGAAAAGAAGTCGGGATACTCCTCACGAAGACTAGACTCTCGTTCCCAAGTTGCTTCTTCCTCGGAATGGTGAGACCATTGAACTTTGAGGAACTTGGTAGTCTTGTTGCGGGTCTTTCTTTCGGCTTCATCCAGAACACGGATAGGATGCTCGCGATAGGTGAGATCTTCCTGAGATCCAACTCCTCATGATTGACCCCATGGATAGGATCTTTAAAACACCGGCGAAGTTGGGAGACATGAAACACATCATGTACATTTGGGAATTTGACCGGTAACTCCAATTGATAAGAAAGATCTCCTCGCTTGGCCAGAACGGTGAAAGGGCCAACATAGCGAGGTGCCAATTTCCCTTTGATTCCGAAGCGGCGAACGCCACGAAGGGGAGAGACACGGAGATAAGCTTTATCACCAATTTCATAGTGAATTTCCTGATGGTGCTTATCATAGTAGCTCTTCTGCCTAGACTGAGCAATCTTCAGATTCTCTCTTATGATTCGAACCTTCTCCTCAGCTTCATTGATCACATCCGGACCAAAGAGTGCTCTCTCTCCGGTCTCGGACCAATTTAGAGGAGTACGGCATTTTCTTCCATATAGAGCCTCGAAGGAGCCATGCCCAGACTAGCTTGATAGCTATTGTTGTAGGAGAACTCCGCGAAAGGGAGATACTTTTCCCAACCCTTGCCAAAAGAGATCACACATGCCCTAAGCATGTCTTCCAACACTTGGTTCACTCTTTCGGTCTGACCATCAGTTTGAGGATGGTAGGCGGTACTGAAGTTGAGACGGGACCCATAGCAGTTTGGAAACTCTGCCAAAACTTGGAGACAAAGATACTTCCACGGTCCGATATGATCCTCAGAGGGACCCCATGCAATGGAACAATACGAGCCAAATATAAGTCAGCAAGTTGACTTGCCCGTATATCATCACGGACTGGTAGGAAGTGAGCAACCTTGGAAAGACGATCAATGATTACCCAATTGCATTGTTGCCCTTTTGAGATCGGGGAAACCCGGTGATGAAGTCCATACCAATTTCATCCCATTTCCACTCGGGAACTGCAATAGGGCGGAGAGTGCCGGCAGGTCTTTGATGTTCAGCCTTTACCCGTCGACATGTGTCACATTCAGCAACATACTTGGCGATTTCTCGTTTCATACGAGTCCACCAGAATTGTGGCCGAAGGTCTTGGTACATTTTGGTACTACCGGGATGAATAGAGAGAGGTGATTCATGAGCTTCTTGGAGAATGAGCTCCCTCAAATTCCGGTTCTTTGGCACTACTAGACGGTCACCAAAATAAACAACTCCGGATTCATCTTCCGAGAAACATTTGGCCTTGCCACTAGCAATGTTCTTCTTGATATTCAGATACCCTCATCCAGCTTCTGAGCATCCTTAATCTGGTCTACAAGAGTAGCTTTGATCTCCAGATTTGCAAGGTAGCCGGAGGGAACAATTTCCAGGTTCAAACGGGCAAACTCTTCATGAAGAGCAGGTTGGCCTTTCAATCATCAGATTGTTGCAATAGGACTTCCGACTTAGCGCGTCAGCCACGACGTTTGCTTTGCCGGGTTGATAGTTCAGACTCACATCATAGTCCTTGATTAACTCCAACCAACGCCTTTGCCTGAGATTTAAATCCGGCTGGGTGAAGAGGTACTTCAGACTCTTGTGATCCGAGAAATCTCGCAACGGTTACCAAACAGGTATGGTCTCCATTGCTTCAAAGCATAGACCACCGCGGCAAGTTCTAGATCATGAGTTGGGTAGTTGAGCTCATGCGGCTTAAGTTGGCGAGAAGCATAGCCACCACATGGCCATCTTGCATTAGCACACAGCCCAAGCCTTGTAGAGAGGCGTCACAGAAGACGACGAAATCCTTGCTTGTGTCCGGCAGGACAAGCACAGGAGCGGACGTGAGTTTGGCTTTCAGTGTTTTGAAGCTCTCTTCAGCTTCGGCCGTCCATACGAACTTTTTATCCTTCTTGAGAAGGTCAGTCAGGGCCTTGGCTATCTTGGAGAAACCTTCGATGAATCGGCGGTAGTAACCCGCCAATCCGAGAAAGCTACGGATGTCCTTGACTGACATTGGAGTTTTCCAATCCAGAATGGACTGAATCTTGTCAGGAATGACTTCCACACCATTTGCGGATATTACATGACCAAGGAAGACAAGTTTATCCAACCAAAACTCACACTTGGAGAACTTGGCATAAAGACGGTGTTCACGAAGCCGTGTCAGAACCAACGAAGGTGTTCATCATGCTCTTCGTCGGTTTTAGAATAGATAAGGATGTCATCATGTAAATGACGACAAACTTGTCAAGATAATCCATGAAGATGGAGTTCATGAGCCTCATGAAAGTAGCTGGGCATTTGTGAGACCAAAGGACATGACGGTATACTCATATGAGCCATAGCGAGTAACAAATGCCGTCTTTGGAATATCCTCCTTTCTGATTTTTATCTGATGGTAGCCTGACCTCAGATCCATCTTGGAGAATACCGTTGCACCAGCTAACTGATCCAACAGATCATTGATGCGAGGAATAGGATACTTGTTCTTGATTGTCACCGCATTCAACGGTCGATAGTCAGAGACTAGACGAGGCACGGTAGAATCCCTCTTCTTGACAAAGAGTACCGGACAACCCCAAGGTGAACTGCTAGGCTGGATGAACTCCTTGCTAACAGCTGATCAATTTGCTCTTTCAACAGAGCCAACTCTTCCACCGGCATACGGTAGGGCTTCTTGGAAATTGGAGCAGTACCGGGAAGTAGATCTATGACAAACTCCACACTTCGGTCAGGAGGCATGCCAGGCAATTCTTCCGGGAACACATCCGGGAAGTCACACACCACGTGTATGTCCTGGATTTCAGGAGGGGTTTCGCCTTCCATAAAGCAAAGGAGAATCTCAGGTGAGTTGGGTATGACTGAGATGGAGGTCTTGACAGTGCAGACCAATACTTCACACTGTCACCGAAGAATTGGTCACGGTGACGGTCTTGGCAGCACAGTCGAGATTAGCCTGGTATTTGGCTAGCCAGTTCATGCCCAGTATGACATCAATGCCATTGACCTCAGAGCTACCAAAGCAAAGGAAAAGAGTAGTAACCGATAGTAATCTGGACCTCAGGAGTAACCCCATCGGTTTGCCATTTGGAGCCAGGAGTGGAGATCTCCAAGGGCGCTCATTTTCTCGAACGGTATTTTGTGGTCTTTTGCAAAAGCTATGGATATGAATGAATGCGATGCTCCAGAATCAAACAAAACTGTAGCTGAATTGTTGATTCGTAACTCACCCATAAGAACGCCGGGGTCCTCTTCAGCTTCTTCAGCAGAGACGTGGTTCAGGCGACCACGCACAATAGGTCCAGCCTTGCCAGCTGGAGTGGCAGGGGCTCGTGCAGGAGTTATCGCGAGAGGTGCCTTCTGGGGGCACTCCCTGGAGTAGTGGCCAGCCTGGCCACAGGTGTAGCAAGTGACTCCAGGTGGAGCAGGTAGCATAGGACGGTACCCACTCCGCCTACCCCAAGTGTCGAAGTAGTGGGGCGCGGAGGAGGTGGCCTGTATCCCGCGGCTTGGCATGAATGGAGCACGCGGCACAGCGCTGTAGGGACAAACACCCTGCGCTTCTTGCTCTCAGAACCCGAGGAACTCTGGTGGTCCCCGTGTGCGGGCCTCTTGGAAGCTCAAGTTCCTTTCTTCCTTGCTCAAGAGTGAAAGCCTGGTTGAACAGCTCCTGATAGGTCTGGAACCTGAAGGGCAAACTCATAGCGAGCTGCGGAGTCAGACCCTTGCGGAACAGCTCTTGCTTGTCAGCATCATTGGTCACGTCCCTTGGGGCGTAACGAGAGAGATGGTTGAACTCACGACCATAAGTGCGGAGGTCCATCCGTCCCTGTTGCAAATCCAGGAACTCCCTCCTCTTCAAGTCCATGATCGGCTGGGGAATGTACTCCGCACGGAAGGCAGTGCGAAATCAGCCCAGGTGAAGACATGGTTGGCTGGAAACAAAGCCACATGGCTCTCCCACCAACAGCCAGCAGCACCAACCAAGAGGTAGGTGGCAAAGTTGACTTGCTCGCCAATGGGACATGAGCGCGGAGAACTTGCGCTCCAAAGCACGAAGCCAATCATCAGCTTCCAGTGGCTCCTTAGCATCAGCAAAGGTGGGTGGCTGCGAGCGCAGGAACTCAGTGAGAGTGTTGCACTCGTTCCTCCGTGCATTCTGCTGCACCAACTGCTCAAGCAAGCGCTCATTGCGCCCACGGTTCTCCTCAATGGCCATCAAGACCTCAGCCATCGAGGGTGGTGGCGGCAGATCATCCTCATCATCATTGTGGTTACCGCGACCACCACGGCCTCCACGGCCTCCTCGAGCCATTCTGGAGATTTGACAATGACACAGTTAGTATCTTTCTCCGAATGGTCGAACAATAGCATTAGCGTCTACACAAGTACACAGACTAGGGACGATAATACTTTGCGAGAAGGAAAAAACAAGATAGAACTTGGGTCAAAGATCAGCATCATGTGCTACTAGTGAGAGTTAAGAAATCACAACTTAACACACTCTAGTTGACACAATCCGGGACCTTATGTTCAAGTCCGTGGGTTAAAACCCAAAGAAAGGATCAAAAGATTAACTCGGTAGAAACATCTGAGTTGATTTGGGATTGCAACGCAGCGGGAGCAACGTGACACATAACACTAAAGGTCGAACCCAACCCCGTTTCTAATCATTTTGAAGTAACAGACGAGGAGTAAAACCTTTAAACTCAAATCGAGATAAGATTGCTCCGAGATTAGAGGGTAACCAGATAAGGAGTAAAAAGAATCCTAAGATGGTTTTCACAACTCATTTTTAGGTTAAAAATATTTTCACAAACACTAGACTCAACATCGACCAGTAGAAGGGTTTCCTACAGGCAGTACTGCTCTGATACCAACTTGTGGCGCCCCGACCCGACTGCTATACAGTGATACTGTGTCCCGGTTATCCGATACCACCAGACACACTATCAAAGCATAATAGAGAGATCAAGACTTGTGGAACAACTGGCACATCACAGACTCTACGACACAAATCATATAGTTCAACTCTTATAATAGAGAAAGATAGCAAATGACAACCAGAGGTCACAGACCCAACATTACAACAAGCGGAAGCAAAATAGGTTGTTCTAAACAACAAGATCCAAATTATGGCCTAAGAGGCCTACAAATAAACATCCAGCGCCAGCTGTTCCGGGATGTCCCAAGCTGCCACCTGGGAACCCCAGACTACTCGTCGACGTCCACAAAGAACCCACCTTCGAGGTCGGTGAAGTCCTCCTCTGAAACAAAACAAACGACGTTGAGTTCGACGAACTCGCAAGATTATATATAGAGCATTAGCTCGATGAGGCTTTCAAATTTTATGGCTGTTTTGCATAAAGCTGATTTTATTTAATAAAACAAACTCATGGCATCGTCTAATCAGAATACTTTTAAAAGAGGGGTAAGAAGTAACTCTTTCTTTCATCACCTTACTCATCATCAACCATCATCAACCATTGTACCTGTTCATCAAAGGCACCTCCCCGAATCACCCTCGAGGAAGCTCACCTTGCATTCGTGAGTGGTACCTCTAGTACCCAGTTTTTAATCATTCCGTTAAAGTTATTCTATGGTCTTATCGTCCTTTCCCAAGTTGTCCGTAACCGTGGACACGGCTTTTCGAAAAGATTTAACCCTGCAGGGGTGCACTGTGTTTACCTTCGGTACCGCCCGACTCATTGCCTACACATAGCTCTCTTCCGGGGAAAGCCGGCTGAGTGGGAACGGTTACAACCTTTACCTTGTTAAAGACTAACCCAGGATCATCAGTGAGGACGGAGCAGTGGATCGTCAACACCCTGCCCCGTGGCCACTCATTTTCCTAGACTCCACATCCTCATCCCAGTTCATACCACCATCATCACGCACGCGCAAATGGAAGCTCGAACTAGAGGACCCTGGCTAGTCCCGCTCAAGTTAGTCGGTCGACGAGGGCTCCATATACCCCACCGAAAGGAAGCGCGCTCATTCTTAGTTCAAGAGGTAAAGAACTCGCACCTAGGCGGCGAGAGTGAGACAAAACACCACCATACCGAAGTGGCCTCTCATCCCCACCTTTAAGCATCTTATTACCTGTCACCACAAATTCTGCACCATCATCTGTACATCTCATCACCTGTTTCCAACCATGAGACATCCACCGGACTGCTAAGCATTTTAACTAAGCATGGCTAAGCATCAACACTGCATAGTTAAGTATTTCAGGCCAACAGTACAATCCTATGGATAATAGGAGGGGAAACAGGTAATTGGCATCGGAATCTTAATGCAACTATAGGATACTCTAATCCAATAAAATTGACATTTGGAACCGCATGCAATATTATAGTGGAGAAAATATTTGCGGAAACATAGGATAAGATATGCTCAGGGGGGATTACGCTTGCCTGTCTCAACGTGCTGGTAGTACGGCTCTTTGGGGTATTGTGGCGTAACCCCGGTTGCTTGATCTAACGAAAACACAAACATCGGAAGAGAACCATCAATCACCACACATGTGTTCACAATGCAATGCGCAAACATGATGACATGACAAAATTAAGGTACTGAACTTATTAAAAGCTCTCTAGCAAGTTCGACCAATTTTAGATGGGGAGCGAGAAACAATTATTCACCAATAGAGGAATATTGCTCTACATTGTTTTTAATGTTTTCCTGTGCTCAAAAATGAGGTAAACATGCATGAAATGATGTCACGAGTTAGTCCATAATTTATGAGCATTTTGGTATCACACACCATTTTTATATTGCACCGATAAAAGTTATTACTTTTATAACTTAATCATATAGATATGTTCTTCTAATTATTTTGTTTCCTCTTCTGAGTATGTCCTAGTTATAGGTTAAATCCAACCCAAAACAATTATTTAGAACCAAAATAGAAGAAGGAATATTTTGGACAGGAATATTTTGGTACTGTGCAGTATCGGAATATCCGAATTTGTTTAACATCGGAATATCCGATCGGATGGTGCTCTGCAAGAAACGGCTAAGGACTGAAACAGAAACGGTACTGGAAATAATCGGAAATTCTGAGTGGTTTCAAACTCGGATTATCCGATCCTCTCAGCTGGGTGAAAAATTGGCTAAGGACCAAAAATGATCGTGTACTGAAGAAAATCGGAAAATCCGATTTGCTCTGAACTCGGATAATCCGAGCGGCGGAAGAAGCACGGCGACGCACGGCAGCGTGCGGTACGCCGGCGAGCCACGGCGAGAGAGGGAGGGAGAAGGGTCCAGGAGAGGTCACAAGCTCACCCTAGAGTCGTACGCGTGCTCGGGGAGGCAGGGGAGGCGACGACCGCGACGAACTCGTCCGCGGCGGCTCGTGAACGGCGGCGGCGAAGTATTGGACGGCCGCGTCGATTTACGGCCTCCCTCGCCGATTCCTTCGGCGGAGAAGAGGAGGGCGACACGACGGAGCGATTCCCCCAGGCGACGGTGCTCGGCATGGACTACGGCCGCGGGGAGGGGCGGTCAACGGCGGCGGTCATGGTGGCTCGGTGGGGAGCAGAGGTGGGGAAGAAATGGAGCAGGGCAAGTGGGGATGGGGAGCAGGTGAGGGCAGGGCATCGTGGAGACGTTCTCCTCGTCGCGGGAGGCAGGGCAGAGGGGGCCCCGGCGCTGCACTGCCACGGCATGGGAGCGCGGCGGCATGGCGACAGTGGCGAGGAGAGAGACGATCTTTTCCCGAAAACCCCCTGGAGAAAACTGGTTCCTCACGGATAGGTCCTTTTCTCCTTTTAAATTAAAACCTTTTAAAACCAGCACTTTTCAGTGATTTAATTAGAGCACTTAAACATTTCAGAAAATTATGAAATTATTTGGGTGGCCTTTTTACACCATGAGGAAGCTCCACAAAATTTGGCGCCCCAAAATAAAATGTTTTGGACAACATTAGTTTAGAGAGGGTGGAAAATGGCATTTTGCTAATTTTCAAAATGTTGCTCCTTTAACAATTTGGAGCAAGTGCAAAATATTGTTTTGGAGCTCTTGGAACTTCCTTGACAAATAGGAGATGTCAAGTACTTTATTTGCAAGATTGAGTACCTTCGTTGTTTTGAAATTTGTGGAAGCACATTTGCCAATTTGGTTTTTTAAATGTTGTCAAACCTCCACAATTCCCTATCAACACCCACAATTCACTAGCACAATTCCCTAGTGACAACAACATGATGCATGATGCCATGATGCAATGAACGCAAAAGTGAAAAAATTTACACCGGTTTTTAGTTTCTCCCACATCGGGCTGTTACATTGGTCCTCCAAGGGATCACTCTCACTTTGTGTCATACTTCTCTTAGGCGGTTAAGTCCAACAAGAGAGCCGAGGCTCTGATACCAATTGAAAGGATCGTATGACACCTAGAGGGGGGATGAATAGGTGCTACTACAATTTTAGTACTTTTTAAATTTAGGCTTGACACAAAAGGTGAATTCTCTAGATATGCAACTATGGTGAATTTACCTATATGACAAGCTAACAACTAAGCAAGGTACACTAAGTAAAGACGGTAAAAAAGGATAGAAGTAACCGAAGTGAAAGCACGCGGAGACACGGATGTAATCCCGAGTTGCTCCTTTTTAGGGGAGTACGTCTTATTGGAGAGGTGTGAGCTACCACGAAGGTGAAAACTCAACCGCCACAAAGGCGTCACCTTCTTCTCCGATGAACCGCACCACAAAGGTTTGGTTCACCTTCCACTATCGGAATCCTTCAAGGCGGAATCCGGAGCCCTTACAACAACGATCCGGGGCACAACCCACAAGAGGATTGGGGGCTCCCGAACAGCTACAAATCTGTCACAAAGACAACAAGTGAGTACAACAAGAAGCTAGGTTTTCCTAATGGAAATCCTAGCCAAGGGGCACTCAAGTAAATGAGGGGGAAATGAAGAACGGCTTGGTGAAGATGTAGATCCGGGCCTTCTCCTTCAATCCTCCAAGTATCAACGAGTTTGGGTGGAGGGATTGGGAGATCTAGTGATTCTTGAGCTTGCAACAATGGTGTTCTTCCTTTTTGGGCGAGCTAGCTGGCTGGAGGAAGGTGGAGGGGTATAAATACCCCTCCCAAAAAATGAGCCGTTGGAGTCCATTTAGGCCGGAGACTCCGGACTGACCGGAGACTCCAGACCCTGAAAGTGCGGAGACTCCGGCCTCGCGCGGAGACTCCGGGGTCACTCCGGACCCCTATACCGCAGCTGCCGTCGAGTGTGTCACTTTGCTTCAAAGCTCGTCTGGGGGCGGAGACTCCGGGGTTACTCCGGGGTCACTCCGGACCCCTATGCCGTAGCTGCCATCGAGAGAATCACTTCGCTCCAAATCCTGAGAGGCCGGAGACTCCGGCCCCTGAGCCCCTGAGGACCGGAGACTCCGGACTGGACAGGCAGATGCAGACATCCTTTTTCTTGTCAAGTGTTTCGATGCAACGTGCAAATATTTCTTTTGATTCCTGCACCACTTAACATCACATTAGATATATCCTAATGTTGTTGCCTAACACACAAAACACCAAGGGAATATAAATATGCTCTTTCAGAAACAGAAACAGAAAAGAAAAAAAAAGCGAACACGGGCAATAAAATCCGGAATAAACAAACTGAGCCAGCCCACTTCGGCCGGGAGGGGTGCGCGGAGCGTAATCCGCAATGGGACCTCCTATTCAGCACTCTTAGCACTCGTTGGCGGGCGTACGCGTACCCTCCATGATGAAACGATCGTTCATTGGCTTGGCCCGCTTTCCTTTTTACCTGCTGAACCGCGAGCGTACTTCGAGTGTACACATACAAGCTGCAAGCGTACCAAGCGTACAACGATCGTACTGGCTTCTCGTTAATGCCTATTGTTTGCTGTTTCAAACAGCATATGACACCGTGAGAACACACATCATGAAAACCAAGAAATTAAAAAAATATCCATCAAATATTTCGGTAGTTTCCAAACTTTTCGTTTTTAAAAAGGAAACCAAAATTAGAAATAATGAAAGTTTAATTGTATATTGTCTTGTTTAAAAAATGTTCGTCAATTTAAAATGTCACGAATTTCAAAAGAAAATCATGGATTTAAAATGGTTCATAAATTTAAAATGTCCCAACTTACAAAAAGTTTCTTCAATTCAAAAATGGTTCAATGAATTTGAAAAAGTGTTCATGCACCCAAATTCATGAACCATTTTCGAAAAATGTTTATCAATCTAAAATGTCACAAATTTCAAAAGAAAATCATGGATTTGAAAAATGGTTCAAGTATTTAATGTCCCAACTTATAAAAAGGTTCGTCAATTCGAAAATGGTTCAAATAATTTGAAAAAAATGTTCATGAGCTGAAATTCAGAACCATTTTCCAAAAATGTTCGTCAATCTAAAATGTCACGAATTTAAAAAAAACATGGATTTGAAAATGGTTCACTAATTTAAAATGTCCCAAATTAGAAAAAAGTTTGACAATTCAAAGATGGTTCAACGGATTTGAAAAAATGTTCATGAACCCAAGCTCATGAACCATTTTCCAAAAATGTTCGTCAATTTAAAATGTCGCAAATTTCAAAAGAAAATCATGGAATTGAAAAATGGTTCATTAATTTAAAATGTCCCTAATTACAAAAAACCATTGATTTGAAAACGGTTCAGCAAATTTGAAAAGAAATGTTCATGAACCATTTTCCAAAAATGGTCGTCAATCTATAATGTCATTAATTTATAAGAAAACCATTGATTTGAAAATGGTTCATGAATTTGAAAAAACTTTCGTGATTAAAAAAAAACATGCTATTTAAAAATTGTTCAGGATTTAAAAAAAGAATTTGAAAGATTTCACAAAAATTTAACATTTTTACAAATTTATAAAATGAGAAGAAAAGAAAATATAATAAACAAACAGGAAAAGGAACAAAAAGGGAGAAACTATGAAAAACTGAGAAAACTAAAACCGGACGGTGCAGATTCGTACGAAAAGGAAAAAAATAGGAAGAAACCCGCACAGCTTCACAACCCGGAGATACAATTGCTAGGTGGGCCGGCCCACTTGTCGGAGAGACGCTGGGAAGGGGGTACGTACCTGGGCTAAGGTTTGCAGCGAGCAAGCGTAGAATAGGATTTACTGCACGTTTTTCCGTCGTCTTGGGCCGGCCGAGCTGTGGGTGGGCGAGACATGTCGAGGGACGGTTGTGCGCCGCCGTGCTGGCCTTTATCCACGCCACGCCTTGCCATGGCCCAGATCCATGCGTACGGTGAAACGTCGCGCGATAATCCCAGCGTGAGTGAAGGACCAATAATAACTAGCGCTGGTAATGGGTTGGTGCAATCTGCAAGCCTTTCCGTTCTTGTCCGGGATGAGAGATCTCGGCGAAGATATCTCGCCGGAACTAGGCAAAAAAGACGGTTGTCAACGGCGCACGTACGTCGGGGGGGGGGGGGGGGGGGGGGGGGGGGGGGGGGGGGGGGGGGGGGGGGCGGGGGGCGGCACCATGCAAGTCGTCGGCGAAGATCTCGCCGGAAGTACGCTACCTACGCAAGAGGCAAGAACAAGGACGAATTATTCTAGCGGGACCGCCCGCCATGCACGACGAGGGCAGCGCAAAGAGGGTGCTCGACTACACTCCATCCAAGAACATATCCGATCGAAATCCACAAAGCAAAGGGGAATCCATCCACAATGTGCTAGCCTACCCTAGCTAGGCGCCCGCTATTACCGAACGAACCATGTGTGTTGTCGTGTGTGTGTGTGTGTGACCAGATTGTTCTGGTCACTTGGATACGTGTGTTCCATTTTATGAAAGGAATCAGATACCAAAGCGTAGGGAAGACACTACCTGCCCTTCCAGCCGGCCTACACCTACAGAGTGGAAAAGAAACTCACAAAGTGCAGTCTCAAAACGCTGCTTCAGCTAATCTTAATCTATATAGTCTCAAAAAAAAAAACTAATCTCAATCTAGAGTCTAGAATGATATACCAGTAACCTGATTGAGTTTGCCTCCAGCACGGTGTCGGTGCCGCGTGACCCTCAAGTACATCAACATTTACACGAAGGAAATTATCATGTCGGTGGCGGCGCATTCCACAGTTCCCGGTTAAAACGACTTACTGTCGCAGTCTTTTTCACCACGCATGCATCACGCGAGCCTCGAGACGAGAAGAAGGAATTTCGGATCGGGTAAACCTTCCGACGGTCGAAAGGTTTGTTTGCTTTGTCCTCTGGTAAACTTAGCTTGGAGCAAACACTTGCAGCTGCTGAAGCTGCAGTAGGTTTGGTTCGACCTGATGATGGAGTCGTTGGTCACAAGCTTTCATGCGTCAACGAGACACTCGGCCTCCTTGGTCTTCCACCTCTTGTCCTTCGTCCCTTTCTTCCTGGTCTTGCGGACCTTCCTCCGGTCTCGACGTCCTGCACCTCGACCTCCAGTTGATTAATAGAAGTCTATTATTCCACACAATAATAATCACCAAAGGGGTACATATATATAGGAGAGGAGAGAGAGAGACTAAACCCTAACCCTAACCGAACCAGAATACAATTCAACACCCCCCCCCCCCCCCCCCCCCCCCCCCCCCCCCCCCCCCCCCCCCCCCCCCCCCCCCCCCCCCCCCCCCCCCCCCCCCCCCCCCCCCCCCCCCCCCCCCCCCCCGCGCAGTCGAAACGTGGTTAGGTACAATGTTGAGACTGGTTCGGAAATCCTCAAAGACGGCAGTGGGTAATCCTTTGGTGAAGATATCGGCATACTGGGAACTTGTTGGGACATGCAGCACGCGAGCTTCGCCAAGAGCAACGGTCACGAACAAAGTGAAGATCGATCTCTATATGCTTCGTCCGTTGGTGCTGTACCGGATTGGTGGACAAGTAAGTGGCGCTGATGTTGTCACAATATACAACAGTGGCTTTCCTTGCGGGTTGATGTAACTCAAGCAGTAGTTGACGGAGCCAAACAGATTCAGCTACGCAGTTAGCCACGGCTCGATATTCAGCTTCGGCACTCGAACGAGAGACCGTCGGTTGCCGCTTCGAGGACCAGGACACCAAGTTGGAGCCGAGAAAAACACAAAACCCGGAGGTAGACTTGCGGGTGTCAGGACAACCGGCCCAATCAGCGTCCGAATAAGCCACCAATTCCGAAGATGATCCCACGTGAAGTTGGAGACCAAGATGAGCAGTCCCTTTAACATATCGCAGAATCCTTTTGATGAGTTGAAGATGACCAGCACGTGGATCGTGCATGAACAAGCATACCTGCTGAACGGCATGGGATAAATCCGTCGGGTGAGTGTTAAGTATTGCAGAGCACCGGCCAAACTGCGATATTTGGATGGATCTTCAACCGGCGGACCAGCAGATGCTGAAAGCTTGCATTTAGTGTCAATGGGGGTGGGTATGGGGTTGCAATTCATCATGTCAGCCCGTTCCAAGAGGTCGAGGGCATACTGTTGCTGTGAGAGGAAGAGTCCACGAGGCGTGCGATGCACGTTGACGCCTAGAAAATGATGAAGGGCACCCAAATCACTCATGGCAAATTCAGAATGAAGAGAGGAAATAACTCGCTGGAGAAGCTCGGCTGTGCTGGCGGTGAGAATAATGTCATCCACATATAGAAGCAAGTAGGCTGTTGCATTGTTGGAGTGGAGGATGAATAGCGAAGAGTCACTCTTCGAAGAGGTGAAGCCAATGGTATGAAGATACTTGGTGAAGCGCAAAAACCATGTGCGAGGAGCTTGCTTGAGACCGTAAAGGGACTTCTTCAGTTTGCAAACATGAGTAGGACAAGTATCATCAACAAACCCGGCTGGTTGGGTGCAGTACACCGTTTCCTCAAGTTCACCATGCAAAAAGGCATTCTTCACATCGAGCTGATGAAGTGGCCATGACTGAGATGCAGCAATACTGAGAACCACGCGTACTGTAGCTGGTTTGACCACTGGACTGAAAGTTTCCCCATAATCAACGCCTTCTTGCTGAGTGAAACCACGCAGAACCCATCGAGCCTTGTAGCGTGCTAAGGAACCATCAGGGTTAAGTTTGTGGCGAAAGATCCATTTGCCACTGACCACATTGACACCTGCAGGACAAGGAACTAGAGACCAAGTGTCATTCCGAATTAGAGCATCAAATTCATCACGCATAGCGTCGTGCCAACGAGTATCCTTAAGTGTTGTACGGTACGAGGAGGGTATGGGCGAGGGTATTGGCGAGGGAGAAGTGGAAACAGAAAGTTGAAGGTGTTGTTTAGGTTGAGCGAAGCCGGTTTTGGCCCTGGTGCGCATCCCGTGTGCATTTGTGGGTGGATTTATCGGAATGGCGCCAACGGGGATACGTGGCGGCGTAGGACTGGGTGGTGGGGAATCTCCTGGGCAGGACAGGAGTGGGGGGCGTGGTCAGCGCGCGGGTCGAGGAGGATTGGGTGATGGGAGAGCGACCAGGTGTGTCTGCGGGGCCCGCGGGAGAGCGTGCTGTCGGGGAGGCGGGTGGCGTGATCGGGGGCAGGGATGTAGGTGGCGTGGCGCGATTGGCTGGCGGGGGTTGGGGAGGCGGGAACAGAAAGGTGGCTGGCGGCGGTGGGATCGGTGCTGTCGGAGTGGGATCCGCTGCGGAGGAGGGTGGTGTGGGTGGAGGTGTGTCGATCGCAAACGGAAAAGTGTTTTCGTCAAAAACTACATGGCGAGAGATGATGATTTTGCGGGTGGTGAGATCAAAGCACCGATAGCCTTTGTGTTCGCGAGGATAGCCAAGAAGAATGCACCGTGTGGACCGTGGAGATAGTTTATGATCAATGGAGTGAGATAGATTGGGAAGCACAAACAACCAAAAGTGCGAAGATGATCATATGTCGGATGAACGCCGTATAGGAGAAAATATGGGGTGAAGTTTCCAATGGAGCGGGAGGGTCTAATGTTAAGAAGATGGTTGGCGGTGTGGAGGGCCTCGACCCAAAAGTGTGGTGGTAATTTGGCTTGAAAAAGGAGAGTGCGAACAATGTCATTGGTGGTACGGATCATGCGTTCAGCACGACCATTTTGTGGCGAGGTGTAGGGACATGAAAGGCGTAAAGATACACCATGTGATGAAAGAAATGTGCGTAGTGTGGTGGTAAGGAATTCTCCACCATTATCACATTGGATACAGCGGATGGTGGTATGAAATTGTGTGCTAACAAACGAAAAGAAACGGAGTAACATGTCACAGGTTTCAGATTTAGCGCGAAGTGGAAACACCCAAGAAAATCGAGAGAAATCATCCAAAATTACAAGATAATATTTATAACCAGAACAACTAATAATCGGGGATGTCCATAAATCACAGTGTATGAGATCAAACGGTGACATTGCATGAGAGTGCGAAGCCGAAAAAGGTAATTTGGTGTGTTTTCCTAACTGACAAGCATCACATAAGGTCTGGGTGCCTCTATTCTTATTACATTTGGAAAGAAATTCTAGCGGAAGATGTGACAGCGCGGAGGGGTGGGGATGACCAAGCCGCCGATGCCAAAGATCACTGGAGACGGCGAGGGCTGCGGTGGTGGAACTTCCATGATCACCAAAGAAGGGATAAAGATCGCCAGAACTATTGGATCGCAGGATGACCTTCCGGGTGAGGAGATCCTTCAAGGAGAAACCAAAGGGGTCAAATTCAACCGTGCAATTGTTATCGCGAACAAATTTACGAGTGGCGCAAAGATTTTGTATAATGGAGGGAGAAACAAGAACATCGTTAAGACGAAAAGGGCGAGATGTGAGGTGGGCAGTACCGGTTGCAACAACAGGAAGGCGAGACCCATTACCGACGACGATATGATGAGAATTGACATCTAAAAGGGAACGGGACGAGGTCAATATACCTTGATTGCCGGTGACGTGGGAGGTGGCACCGGAGTCCATGATCCAATCACCACCGGGGGTGGTGAACGCGGCGCCATAGCTCGGGGCACTCTGGTAGAGGGCGTTGTGATCCCATGTTGGTGGCGACGCAGGTGTAGCAGGAGCATGCATCAGTGGGTACGCCTGTTGTGGCGCGGGCGGTCGGGGTCCGAGAACGCTGGAGGCGTTGGGCGGAATCCAGGGCAGGCGCGGCGGGAACGGTGTCCCCATGGGGGCGAAATAGCCAAGCCAAGGTTCCTGGTTACCACTGTGGCCACCAGATGAGGAGAGTGCTGTCCGCGTCCGCGGCCACCACCGCCGGACGAGGATGAGGGGCCGTGGTTCTTTGGCGCGCCGTGCTGGTACCCGGGAATGGGTTCTTGCCGCGGTAATTGGGGCTGACACCTGGGAAGCGGGGGTGCCCGCCACCGCTGTTGTATCCGCCACGTCCGCCAGAGGGAGGACCGCTGCCGGTGGGTGTGCCGCGGCCACCGGTGTGCACGGCCATGGCCTGGGCGCTGGCCTGCTTCTGTTGTTCGTCTTCGTCGATCTCGGCGAGTTGGAGACGGGAACAGGCATCCGCGAAGGGGGGGACAGTGGTTTTCAGAATCTCGGCCTGAAGCTTGTACTTGCGGCCAAGGCCGTCGAGAAATTGGAGGGTGAGGTCATAGTCGCTCACGGGGTGACCGATGTTGGCGAGATCGTCAGCGAGGTTCTGTAGTTTGCTGGCGTAGTTGGTGATGGAGAGGTCGTTCCGCTGAGTGTTGCGGAAGGCTTTGCTGAGGAAGACATAGCGTGTAGCCTCGTTGTTGATGAAGAAGCGGAGCAGGCGTGTCCAGGTGGAGCAAGTCCGGCCATCGGCGCTGTGGACAAGGCGGTAGAGGTCGTCACTTAGCGTGGACACGAACCAAAGCGAGATATGGATGTCCACCGCAAGCCAATCATCGCTAGGGTTGGCGGGTGCGGCGCCCTCCTGGATGTGATCGAGCGCCTTGTACATGGTGAGGACGCTGGTGACGATCTGGCGCCACTTGGGGAAGTTGGCCGTCGGCGGTGACCGTGAACTTGATGTAGTTGGAGATGTGGACTCCGAGGATTGGGTGGGAGAGGTTGGGCGGAGCGAGATGAGGAGGAAGAACAAGGGAGGGTTGCGGACTGGTGAAGGTGGTGGTGGTTAGGGGTAGATTGATGGAGAGGCTGTTGAGGTTTAGGTGGTCCGAGGTTAGGGCTGGGGGTAGGGTGGTGAAGGGGGCTAAAGGTGCGGTCATGGTGGTGGATGGTTGGAGAGGGGCGGTGGAAAGAGGGAGGGTGGGCGAGGTAGAAGAAGAGAGATCGCCGAGGTTTCCATGGCGGCGCAGGGGCGGCTCTGATACCAAGCTGATTAATAGAAGTCTATTGTTCCACACAATAATAATCACCAAAGGGGTACATATATAGGAGAGGGAGAGAGAGACTAAACCCTAACCCTAACCGAACCAGAATACAATTCAACACCTCCTCCTTCTCGCCGCCGCCGCCTTCATCCTGCTCGCCGTCGGCCTCCTCGTCCTCGCTGCCGCCCTCTTCTTCTTCCTCTTTGTACCACTCCTCCTCCATTCCTTGTTCTTCATGTTCCGGAGTGTCGGGCATGCCCGTCCCGTCACGGATCATGCCACACAACACCTCTGATCCTTCGATCTATTGCAAATAAACAAGGCGCACGTCGGTTTCATGACATGAACGCAATATGCATAAGGCAAAGGACGTAAATTTCATACCATATTTTCGTCTACGCCGGTCGGCATTTCGCCGAACATGTGGACGCCATCCCATCGCAGGCGTCGTGTCCATCGGCACCATCGCCGAAGAGGCGTTGGCGGCCGCACGCATCGACGCTTGGGCGTGTCCGGCCCCTCCGCAGATTCGGCGAGTCGGTGAACGCCTGGTTGAGGTCGACGCGGAGGCCGACGGTCGGCGAGTCGGAGCGGCTGCTATCTCTGATCCCTGGCGAGATCCGCAATCCGGATCGTGGAGTGACGCGCGCCACCGACATCGAAGAACGCCGGGTTCGATGGTGACGCGCCCCCAGGCGCTGGCGCGTTGGTGCTTCCTTTACTTGCGCTGCCAGCAGCGTACGCGAGCGACACCTACAATAAATCGATCTCCTTCTGCCTCGCCACCGCACTCGTGTGCCGCCCTCTCCTTTCGATGGTGGCCGCCGACCGACGCTCCCGCTCCTTCTCCTAGTCCGCATCCGACATATTCTCCGGCCGCCCGCGGGATTTGCGAGGGGTGACGTAACCGCTGGTGGTACCGCGAGCAGCGCCACCTCGAGCAGCACCGCGGCGTCCTCCTCCGCCGCGAGTGCCGCCACGGTTGCGCTTGACAGGAGACATCGGCCGCCGGGACGTGGATCGTCCAAGGTGGAAAGGCGGGAAGAGGGTGGAACGGAGGAGGCAAATGGCGAGAGACTGAAAATGGCCGGGTGCGAGGGGAAAGTGAAAAGGAGGCGAAAGTGTCGCTAACGCGTCGGCCCCACCCGGCAGGAATCGACGAGGCGCGTGTTGCCGCGCGTCCGGTTGCGTCCCTAAAACCTGTGCGCGAAGCGGGGTTGTCGGACGCTCTATTGGGACATGCCGACAACTTTTGCGCTATTGGACGCGTCGCTGGTGCTGATTTTGTGTCTGCGCGCCCAATAGCCCTATTGGGAGCGGAGTTGGGCGCGCCGTTGGAGATGCTCTTGCCTCATTGAGTTTGCCTCCTGCACCGGTGTCAGTGCGTGACCCGCCTCAAGTATATCAACATTTACACAAAAATCACCATGTCGGTGGCGGCAAAGTGCAACCTGCTTGTACCCAAAACTGATTTCCGCACATACAGCGGTTTTAACTGCCTTGTCTTTTCACCGCGCATGCATCACATGTGCAGGGCCTCGAGCCTAGAAGAAGGAATTTCGGATCGGGTTGACCTTCTGACGGTCGAAAGGTTTGTTTGCTTTGTCCTCCGGTAAACTTGGCTTGGAGTAAACACTTGCAGTGCTCAGTGGTGGACAGTGGCTAGCTGCGCTGCGCGGCACTTCACTGCCCTGATTGTGGTTGCACAGTTGCCCACATGGCTGGTACTACTGTTTGCGTGGCACCGAAAGGCAAGTGCAGTCCTCACATGTAGTGAGCATTCGGGAAAAGCGCAAGTTGTGTGGTTGTGGAAACTAAAGTTTGCTTTTCACCAGGATAGGATAGTGTCACGCTTCATATACTCGCACATGCTACCCATCCATCCATCGTCTCTACGTCGATCCCCTAATTTGGTGCAGTGGAGTACAATGGCCAGATTCGCCCAAAAAGTCTATGTTAAGGTAGGAACAGCTTCAGGTCCACCCAGCGCCCGGCAATGCTAAAGTTTGTTGTTGCTAAAATGTGTTGCATTAGACTTTTACATAATTTGTTGCACAAGAAATTAATGTTCTGTTCCATGCATAAAGATAGTTGGTGTTTTGTTTGGCACATTATAATGGATCATATCACTCCGACCATGTAGAAATGTAATGTGCCCACTCATTTAAAATACAATTATGACAAACATTACTAAGACCAACATTATATTCTGGGTTATTTTTTTTGTGGGAAATAATATTCTGGGTTATGTGCCACGTTTTATTTATTTATTGCTGGTTAAACTTTGTATTTTAAAATGTGTGTGTTCTCTGTAGAGTAATAATCCTATAACACCAGAGTGTCGCACCCTTACGAAACTATTTGATAATAAAAAATTGCAAAATGTATGGGAAATAATATTCTGGATTACAAATGACATATTTTTGTAGTAAAACTAACGATTTACAAAACACATCTTTACGAATATGGGAGAAGATTGAACTTTTTTACTTCTCAATAATTGTTTTGTATTTGTTTGAAAGAAAAAAAAAGAGTTCCATGAAGTCTGGGACGAAATAAAAGAATCCGGGGACCCCTCTACTTATATAATCCAACAAATGAGTTGGACCCGCTCCAGTAGGAGCTCTTTCTTTATCAAGACCAAGAGGTCCAGTAATCATTCCAGTCAGAGGCAAAACCCCACTGCGAAATGGTATAACCATTGCTTTCAAAAAAAAAAAATGGTATAACCATTAGTTTAATCGGCGAGCAGAAAGGCATAGTAAAAGCTGGGAGCACGCTTAACCGCCAAATTAAAGTTACGTAACGGTCGTATCTTACGCCAGAAGCAAAGGGAGCCAGTGAGAATCGGAAACCTGACAAGCGAGCTAGACCAATTTAGTTTTTCAAACAAATAAATTTAGGAAGCCGTATAGTTAGCTAGACCAAGTTACGTAACGGTCGTATCTTCTCTATTTTCTTTTTCCTGCAACAATTTAGGCAGCCGTTTAGTTAGCTGCAAAGCATCGCGGCTCGTGTCTAACTCACGTGGACATAATTTTGGCAACCGTTTAGTCAGCCGACGTAATTCTTAACTTGCTTCTCCCTCGGAAGTGGCAATTTCGGCAGCAATTCTGTTAAGCTCCCATGGGTTTGTTTGCTCATGTTTCATTATTCAGAGTATTGGTACCCGTTTAGTTGGGCAACATATTTTCTGAAGTCATGTCTAGCTCAAATAGACACTGCTTCGCCATGCCTCACACGCTAGACTCGATTTTGCCAGCCACTGTATCTGACAACATAGTTTATACTGTAGTTTGTTGTTAACCCATGTCTTCGTCAGTAGACACACTTGAGTGTCAAGGCTTGGCTAACATGTGGTGGATAATTTGTCAAACCTAGATGTAGTGGCCTACACACAATGGCCTACATATATAGTATGTCCCCGAGGGGTGCCAATATAATCTTACTTAACAAGCACACCAGGGGATGCATCCATAGTAGATACTGTCAAGTAACTAAGAATTAAGATTACACCAAGGTGATTGCTGTAGAGGGAGAAAATTGCACACAACACCAATGTTTGGTGACAAAGTTGCAGAGAACACAAAATCAAAACAACTTTTGCGGCTAACCCCAACTTTTGGTGTAATATGTTGCGGCTAGCCCAAATAGATGTATTAGTGTACTTAACCACTACTTCACAAGTGGGTCAGATTTCTATACCATATATCACAACGATATATTTATACGATAAATAAAATGTAGATGGCATGTGTTTTCTATATTTTTTGTATGGTATCTAAAATTGAGATTAGAATTTAAAATATGACACATAAATACATAAACAATACAAGTACCATAATATATGATAAACCTAGCCCCACAAATAGCTAGGCCACCCTTTTATAATTTAAAGTTTTGAAAAAAATTGTATCTAATTAAATGATATGTAGTATAAACGGGCAAAATCTCAATATGAATACTTTGTGTTTTAGCATAGACAAATATGACAAAAGTGAAATATTTGAGCATCATAATTTTTTTAATTGTCGTATATTATGGGAACCATTTTTAAAGTGTCATATACCTTCCGTATACGATATAAAAATGTAGCCTCACTTGTCAGATCTGTTGTTAAGAGTTCTAAGACATCTATTTGGGCTAACCGCAACCAATTACCCCAAAAGTTGGGGCTAGCCGCAAAAACTGTTTTGATTCTGTGTTTTGTGCAACTTTCTCACCAAACATTGGTGCTGTCTGCAATTTTCTCCTGTAGAGGAGGTAAAAGAAGTTTGCTAATGCAAAGAGAGACCAATCTGATAGCAGTATAGGATATTATAGATATCATTGAGTCATACAAAATTATAAGAACAGAGTGACAGTTGGGGAGACCCAAATCTCCAACAGACTCGACCAATTACAAGAAAAGAGTGACAGTTGGGAGTATTAATAATAATCAAATAGTAGCAAGTACTAGCCTGTGACATAACAAGAGGAATTCAGTAGGACAGATCTCTTGATCTAGAAACTTGTCTCTGACCCTCAACCGAAGCTTTAACTGAACAACTCAAGCTTCACTCTATACATCCCTGAGCCCAACCAGCCATGGATCGCTCAAATCCCATCTAAACCTGTCTCTCTCAACCAGATCATTATTCACAACCAAACAGCCATCAATCCAAGCTCAAATTGTTCCCACCTTCCAAATTTCCCCATCACCCAGCTCCAATCCTTTTCGCCATCACCACCGCGCTAACGGATCAAGGTCGACGATGCGGAAAACAGACACCAACCAATGCAAAAAAAAAAGGAAAAGAAAAAAGAAAAGGATGTGTGTTCTTCTTTACGCCGGTAGCTATCAATCAAGAACTAGTAATCCATGAACAACAATGACCACGTACACTTGTGACGGTGAGCTCCGCTATCTCTTCCACGCCGGCGACGAGGGGTGCAGTGAGGGAAAGTGGAAAAGGAATCATCTGTAATGTGCAGGCGGCGGCGGCGAGGCGTATGGCATGGGGTATACTGGTGGCAAGGGGCCGGGGTATGCTGGCGGTGGGGGTGGCGGAGGTGGGACGAACGGCTTGCACTGGAACGCCGAGCAGTCGACGGGTGGGCGGGCGTAGAAAGCGGCGCACTGCTGCGGCATGCGCTGGGCGGGGCGGTTGGGGAGGCAGTTCCGGCGGTCCCCGTCGGCCGGCACGACCCGCGCGCAGGAAGGCGGCTCGCCGGTGAAGAAATTGTAGGCGAAGGTGAAGTTCTTGAGCCGTGGAAGGTCGCACACGGCCGCCGGCACGGTTCCCGACAGCAGGTTGTGCGCGACGTCGAGCTGCTCCACCTTCTGCATCCCGGCCACCTCCGGCGGCAGCGGCCCGGAGAGGGCGTTGAATCTGACGTCGAACACCGTCACCTCGCGGAGCATCCCGACCTCCGGCGGGACGCAGGAATTGAGGCCGTTGTTGATGAGGAGGATCTCGTTGAGCGTGTCTGACATGTTGCCGAGGCTCGCCGGGAGGCAGCCGCCGAAGTGGTTGTTGGCGAGGACGATGACGGAGACGGGGGAATTGCCGAAGTTGTCGGGGAGCTGGAAGCGGAGGCGGTTGTGGTTGAGGAAGATGGCGTCGAAGGGGCGGTCGAAGAGCTCCCGCGGCACGCCGCCCTCGAAGTCGTTGAAGCGGAGGTCGAGGAACCTGAGGGACGGGAGGTCGAGCACGACGGCGGGGAAGGCGCCGACGAAGCGGTTGTTGCTGAGGTCGAGCTCGTGGAGGAGGCGGAGGCGGCGGAAGGAGTCGGGCACGAGGCCGCAGAAGCGGTTGGAGTTGAGGTGGAGCAGCGCGAGTCGCAGAGGAGGCCGAGCTCCGACGGGAGGTACCCGCGATGTCGCCGTGGTTGAGGTCGATGCCGGCGACGGCGAGCTCGCCCGACGATGGCAGAGGCGCGCAGAACACGCCGGTGTAGCTGCAGACCGCGGGGCCGACCCAGTTGCCGGTGAGGTTCTTGGGGTCGGAGAAGATGGCTTGCTGCTTCCAGTCTGCAGCGCCACGTACGCGTCCCGCAGCCGCGGGCTAGGGAACCGCCACGCAGGGTCCACCTCCACCGCCGCCATCTCCCTGCCTCCTTCCGCCCATACGCCAGCGGCCCGCGCTCCGCCCCCGCTGCTGCCGGCGATGGCGAAAAGGCAGAGGAGGAGCACCACCGCCGTCCTCATCGCATCACCCTCGATTTCTTGCAACACCAAGAACCGAACCGGGCCTCCCAGTGCAGCTCAGAGATTTGGCAGCAAATGAGTTCTCGCCGGATGGAGAAGCGGCGAGAAGAGAGGAGGGGATGGCAGTGGGGAGAGGAGGACAGCTATGGCACAGCTCAGAGGGAGAGCGAGTGAGGTTGGCGGAGGCCAGATGTGGAAGGGGTTTCTGTGGGGGACGCGTAGCCCAGGGGAGGCGCGGCGGAGGGGATTTAATGGCGGGGGAGAGGATTTATGAGATAGACTTGGGGTCCCCCTCGTCTGTCTCCGGATTATGAGATAGACTTACGGTCATTTTTTTCTTTCTTTGAGGTAATTATGGCGCTAATCACATGGGTTTATGGTCTCTTTGAACCAAATATTTTTTAAAGGAAATGTATAGAATTTCAATCAGAATTTTTCCCTGTAGACTCCGTTTGGTTCAAAGTAATGAACGCTGCTTTCCAACACTACAGTTTTATTGGATTTCCAGTAAGAGGTGAGACCTCTTTAGAAAAATTCTATGTGTCTATTACAAGTATGACATTTGCTTCATCCCTATACAATTTTCTGGTTTTTTCCTGCGGTGCAACCAAATAAAACATGTTACTGATTTCTCCATTTTCGATTCCTGTAAGATTCTATGTGGCATGGCATTTTATTATTATGGAATTCCTATAGGATTCCAAGTGGGGGACTATTCCCAGCTTTTATGAATTTTTAATATTTCTAGCTACTTCTGTCCATTTATATGACCTTATGTCGATTTCCTGAAAGTAATTCGAATTTGAACTGTAATTGTGTTGTAGTTTGCTCATAAATATTAGAAAAATAGGTACAATGTAGTCATTATGTAAAATAAAGTTTGATGGTTTTTGAAATATTCAACCCCTTACTATGAGTAGCGATGTACCGATGTCAATCATTTTCAACCGGTTTTAAAAGAAATCAAGGAAATTGAATACAAATATAAAAAAATGCAATTCTTCCGCATTAACTCCTTTTATATGTACTAGTCGCGAGAAAATTTACCAAAATTGCAATACAATATTTTTTTAAACATTCTTCACAAAATGGGTTATCATTTACGAGGATGCATTACTTTCAAGTAAAATGCCAACGCAATGTCCATTTATGTACCATAATATCATATATTGTGCCCAAATTTGGCCCCGGCGCGCATATTGTCATTCAAACAATATTGCCAACTAGAGTTTTCAATTTTTTGTGTAAAAAAATTCATCTTCCATCATCTAAGTGCCAAAAATGGAGGTATTGTGAAGAAATACAAACAATATTGTGGAGAATGGTAATGGTGCTTCTACAAATGTTGTTGGGTACCCGCAAGCAGCGGAAGAGCTGGTGTAGCCAACAACCAGTATTTCTCTCAGTATAAACAATCTGATCACAAAGTGACAATTCATCATATCCCAACAAACACAACAACTATTACATCAGATGGATCTCAATCATGTAGGCTAGTTCATTAGACATTAATATCGATGAACAAGGGAGAGGGGATGTCATCTAGCTTTTCATATGGACCCATGGTACAATGTGGACTACTCACACATCATCATGCATGGAGCCAGCAAGATGGATGAAGAAGCCCCCGATGATGGATTCCCTTTCCGGCAGAGTATCGGAACATGCCTCCATATTGAATCGTCCGGGCGACGGCTCTAAGCCTAAACTCGGCAAAAATAACTCTGCCCCTTTAGTTTTTAGGTCAAGGGGTACTATATAGGCGTCGGGAGGCGGTGAGCAGAGCACCGAGGGGACGGCGCGGCCTAGGCCCATCCCACGAGGTGGGGCCGCGCCTCAGCCTTGTGGCTCGGCCTCCTCTCCAGTATTCTGGAAACTCCGTGAAAAGTTAGAACTCATCATATTTTCCTTGAATTTTTGGACTTCTGTAAATATATAATTACTCTGATGCAAAAATACTCGGATACCAGTGGATTCTGTCATCACTGATGCAAGTGATGTACGAAATTAGTAATCGATTACAGGGTATTGCAAACTGCTAATTATTCCATTTTGTTAGTTGCACGTGTTGAAATTCTAGAGACAAGACATCTTTTTCGATGTATATTGTAGAGACATGCTTGGCCCAGATCAATGCCGAAGCAAAAAATCAGAGGGAGATAGAGTCGGCGTCCACGGGGATGCAAACCAGTGAACGATTAGCTGGACTCTTCCTTGGCTATATGCTTCGTTCATGATCGTCTCTACAACGAGTGGAGTTTCATGACGTGTTTACGGAGGTGTCTTCACGGTTGGAAAACATGGTGAGAGATATTTTATCCTCATGGGTGGCAGCGTGATATTTGTATTTACCTTTTGCACTTCTTTGGTTGTGTGCATTTTGGTTATACAGCCCGAGTGTAAGTTAGTATGTATCTTTGCGATGCTTTGACTACTAAATATCCTTTATCGAAAAAAAACACTCAATGGTAACCGAGTTTTTTTTTTGGCCTTCGCTGAGTATTAGAAATACTCGATACCAGTGGATTCTGTCATCACAGATGCAAGTGATGTACGAAATTAGGAATCGATTACAGGGTGTTGCAAACTGCTAAAATTTTCAATTTTGTTAGCTGCACGTGTTGAAATCCTAGAGAAATGCCATCTTTTTCGATGTAAATGAATTGTAGATACATGCTTGGCCCAGATCAATGCCGAAGCAAAAAAAATCACAGAGGAGATGGAGTCGGCGTCCACAGGGATGCAAACCAGTGAACGATTAGCTGGACTCCTCCTTGGCTAGATTACACGCATCTCCTTTTCGCGGAGATCGCCTTTTTGTCTCCACACACTCGCGTGTGCATGGCTGCGAACTCGATCCCGTATTGGAAACGGATCGTTAATTTCCAAATAACGATACTGAAAATGGAAATTTTCAGCGTGGTCGCATTAGGGCATGTACGAGATAAGTCATACAATGCATCATCTATTATTGTCATCTCTAGGAATTATGAACATTAATTACGCTTTAGTGTGAAATTGTGTTGATAATGTAAAACATATGATACAATGGAGAAAACGGCTTCCTTGATTTTTAAGAGATATACTTTCTTATTTAAGGGAAGACAATCTTCTCTTTTTTCATTCTCTCCTCCAACTAAGTACAAATTTAGCATGACAATTAGGAACAAGGCCATCATACAGAATTTTATTATTTTTACATGCTAACGGATTTTATGGTTCAACGTATTGCCAGCCATTGATTCCACGAACGGATCATAGGAAAAAAATACAATTTTACATGCTGGGTTTTATGGTTTATGCCTCGTTCGTCTTTTGGCTCACACCACCAATTGATCTATTATATCATGGAAAACTAAAGAACCTATTTTGACCTACATGGCATGTCCAGCGCACACTTGAGTCACTAGTAGGAAAACCTCTACCGCTGGCGGACGGAAAAGGCCCCGCCAGCGATGAGTACGCCAGTGGTAACATATACCGCTGGCGGGCGGGCCGTCCGCCAGCGGTAAGGGCGCTTACCGCTGGCGGACGACACTAGTGCACGCCAGTGGTAGGAGCTATAGCGCTGGCGGTCGCAGCGTCTGCCAGCGGTAAGTCACGCGTCCGCCAGCGGTACTAGTCGCAGGTTTGGGGTTCAGGGTGCTCTGTCCGCCAGCGGTAAGGCTCCGTGTCCGCCAGCGGTATTTTTTCGTGGTATTATTTTTTTTCTAGAAAATCATATTTCAGTAGTATATACAGTATAAATACAGTATAATCAGCTACAGTACGACAAAAACAACAGAAATATAGACAAATCTACATGCAAATGACTATATTGTTGTTTCATAACATCCATTACAAACCATAATAGACAAGTGACCAAAAGTTGTCGTACACGAATACATCTCTAGCTATAGCGTCATACACGAAAGTTTTCAAAAGCAAATACGGTCATCTAAACCACAATCACATACAAGAGAATGACAATGACGATGAGCAAGAAGGGGATCACGATTAAGTTGGACTTCATCCGGTTCTTCCTCTCTTCCGCAAGCACGAGAAGAAGGGGATCACGATGAAGTATCCGGTCGTTCTTCCTCACTTCTGGCCGCTAGCTTCCGTCTCCTCCTTGCTCATTCTTCATCTCTATACAGAAGACAGATAAAAAATTAGGCAACGAATTGAATTTGGTGAAGAAAGATGTAAATTAGACACAAATAAAGTAGGGCCAACTAAAAAGCATGCCTCATATATACACAAATAATCGGCATTGTAAGACTTAGACAAAACAAGATTCAAAAAATATGCCTCATACTTAGAATATTATTGGAAACACACAAGGAATCCTGATAACCTTGTTGAACCAAGTAGGAGGCACACAACTTATATGTGTGCATGATACAAGGTTCAACAAACTATCAGGATATCATGTAGTGCGCCACATCATTTTAATCATCGGCATTCTACAAATAAAGTAGGCCAACTAAAAAACATGTCTCATATACACAAATCATCGGCATTGTAAGACTTAGACAAAACAAGATTCAAAAAAATTATGCCTCATACTTAGAAAATTATTGGAAACACACAAGCAATCCTGATAGCTTCGTTGAACCAAGTAGGAGGCACACAACTCATATGTGTGCATGATACAAGGTTCAACAAACTATCAGGATATCATATAGTGCGCCACATCATTTTAATCATCGGCATTCTAGAAATGAAATAGGGCCAACTAAAAAGCATGCCTCATACTTAGAAGTGACACACAGGCTTCAGGGACGGAGCCAGCGAGCCAAGTAGGATGCACGAGATGTGTGTACTCGTGCATATCACGAGGCTCGCTAGCCCCGCCCCTGGATCACATTGTGTCACAACATTTTAATCATCGGCATTCTAGAAAATACAAAACTGTAAACAAGAATGATGCCTCTCATACTTAGAAGTGACACACACAGGCTTCAGGGACGGAGCTAGTGAGCCAAGTAGGATGCACGAGATGTGTGTACTCGTGCATATCACAAGGCTCACTAGCCCCGCCCCTGGATCACATTGTGTCACAACATTTTAATCATCGGCATTCTAGAAAATACAAAACTGTAAACAAGAATGATGCCTCATTGGCATTCTAGAGAATACAAAACTATAAACAAGAATGAATTGGAACATGTCTGCAATAATTAAAAGTAACATAATTAACTAAGCATGCACGATTCATAACCCTGAATATATAGCATCGATCACACAAGTTCAACGACTTTCAAAACTAGAGGTAGGCAAAGATAAATTAGGGATATATTTTACGAACACTGATTGTTGATCGGCGGGAACGGGAGACCACCCTGTAACGAGTGGAATAGCCTGTCATCACCCGAATATCTTATGCGCCTTAATATCTCGGTGTTAGGTGGTGCCTCAAAGCCGAAGTAGAATTCCCCATGTTCATCTAGGACGTCACGCATGATGATTCGTGCGATCATCTTCTGGATGTAACGGAACTCATCTCTGATAACATAATCAGTGGCGTCCTTTAGTGTTATGCACCATTTGTTGATATCACCAACAAATTGGCCTCGTCGTTGAAACTTTAAAAACCACCGCATTTGATAGATGAGGTACCATGACTCCATCCAACTGCTTGAATCCTGCTTGATGCAGGGGAAGTAAAGTCTGTGGGAGAATTTATACTTTCCATCAATTGCCTTTTTTTTATTGGGCCGCCCTTTAAGGCATAGTCATTGAGAGCATCATTCAGAACAATCTTGATGTAGGTGTAGTCCCTAGTAGTCTTATGTTTGTACTGATTCCCGTTGTCTTTATAACGATCCCCGCTGTCGAGATACAAGGCAGTGCAGTCTTCCATGTCCAACGAGATGAGAGTGCCATGTTCATTTCTGCGCAAAAATTCACCATTGTAGATGCAAATTCAACAATGGAAATCTATGAAAGCATGTTATGACGGCTAGGAATGACTTACTCGGGAAAATAAGGCAAGAGAAAGTTGCGCTTGGGAACATTCTCGAGGAAGAGATTTTTGAGGTAACGCGTCGTGCTTTTCCTACCCTCAGGGTGGTTCACAAACATTTCTTGCATGTAGTAGGGGTCAACTATCACCATGTCGGGGGTATCCTCCATTTTGATCTGGTGCGCCAATTTGAGCGCAACAAGGCGGACCATGGATGGGTGGAGCGGGAGCATATGGAACATTCTGAAGATATCATCATATCTCAGAAAGCGCAGGTCTGTGTTATCAGCTTCAGTGACAAAGCCCAAGTCCTTTGGTACCTTTGCAATAAAAACCGGGTATGTTAGATTTTCTTGCTTGAGAAGTTTCTTCTCCACAAGAAGAACAAGCTCATGTAGGTCCAACAAATCCCCAGACAACTTTTTGACCAAACTATCCGGCAGGATCGATTTAGCCAAGTGATGCGTCACATGCCAGTTCTTGATGGGTATCCTGTCCACAAACCGGAATCAGTCCCCTCCTCCGGCCGGCTGTTGGAGTCGTCCAACTTACGTTTCTTGGATCTTTTCCGTACCTTCTTAGGCTTGTTCACCGGCGCATCTTCTGGCGTATAAGGGTTTTGCACAATAGGCGTCAAATTGGTGATGGAGTTGACGTAGCCGTAGCCGATCATGGGGGGAGGCTCTACTTGGCCTCCCTTCATCCAAGTTCCAACGAAATCACAGATGGTATGAAACAGGTTGTTGAACCTCATTGACAATTCGTCTTCGATGTAATCCCGCATTGGATCCTCGCCTCCTTTCTGAGAACCCCCGGCCTCGTTGTTGTTAGACATATTCGCACTATAACGAGGAAAGTCAAAGTTAGTAAAAAAATATAAGAAAAATTCACTTAATTAAGTACTAAGGTACCCCATGAGTTCCCTTCAAATCCGGGCACTCAAATATTTCCTATTTTTTTAGCAAAAGTCATGCCAAAATTCACGAAAAAATTCGGCATGACCTTTGCTAAAAATAGGACATATGGAGTACCCGAATTTGCCGGAACGGAAGTTAATCGACGTTCCGGCAATCTCAAAGGCCTCAAGGGGTACCTGCAACATTTCATACACAGGCACATCGCCACGACCACAAGCACAAAACATGTATCACCACAACCACAAGGCCGCATTCGCTAAAATTATGGCATGTGGAGTACCCGAGTTTGCCGGAATGGAAATTAATCAACATTCCGGCAATCTCAAGGGTCTCTAGGGGTACCTGCAGACATTTCATACACAAAGGCCGCAATAGCATTCATCACCACCACAAGTCCGCATTCGCAGCCACAAAGCCGCATTCGCAGCCACCACGACCACGACCACACAAGGGCCACCATCACCACGACCATCACCATGGCCACAAGGCCGCAATCGCAGCCACCATCACCATGAACATCACCACGGCCATATGACCGCAATCGCAGCCACCATCACCACGGCCACGGCCGTTGACACAAATATGTATCATCTCACCTGAAACTGAATGACGATGTAGAGCTCCTTCTAAACTTCCTGCATACAATAAAACAATTTGAATTAATAATTTGAATATAAACTAAACCCTAATTTGAAACCCTAATTCCTAAAACTGTAAACTCTATTTTCTAAAAACTTAAAAACCTTGTTCCTAATTTGAAACCCTAGTTCCTAATTTCAAACCCTAATTCCTAAAATTTGAAACCCTAGTTTCTAAAAATCTGGGCTGGGCAAACCCACAAACACCTTGTAGGCGCGCTTGGGGCCGTCGATGCGGGGGGCGAGCCGGCCATGGATAGGGGCGCTCGGGGCGGCGTGGGCGAGAGAGGAGAGCTCGGCGGCGTGGGCGCGAGAGGAGAGGAAGGCGGCACGGGCGCTCGGGGCCGTCGACGCGGGGGACGCACCGGCTGTGGACGGGGGGCGCGCCAGCCGTGGATGTGAGCGCTCGGGGCGGCGTGGGCGCGAGAGGAGAGGAGAGGAAGGCGGCGCGGGCGCTCGAGGCCGTCGACGCGGGGGACGCGCCGGCTAGGGATGTGGACGCGGCGTGGGTGCGAGAGGAGAGGAGGGCGGCGTGGGTGCGAGAGGAGCGGGCGGCGTGTGGGCAGAGCGAGCGGCGGCCGGCGGCGAATCGGAGCTGGGGGGCGGCGGGCTGGAGAGCTGGGGACGGCGGGCAGGAGAGTGGGGGAATTTGGGTGGTGTGGGCGCGCGAGGAGAGGAGAGAGAAGGGAGCCGGTCGGGTGTTACTTTTTCCAGGCTACCTTACCGCTGGCGGACTACTGTGTTAATTTTATTTTTTGTCCGTTTCGACCGGTTTTCGGAAAAAAATAAATAAAGTGAAATAACACTCAAAAAAAGATATGCTCTTGCATGGAGTCCTTTTAGGTGTACTAGTTGCTATTTTTAATACAGTTGCGCATCTCAAAATATCATTTGTAATACTTGTGTGCATTTACAAAAATATTTCAAACACATCATGGTTCAAAACATGTCAAATACATATAAGTTGATGTTCCTCTTCTTGCCAAATACATAAAAATATTTTCAAATACTACAAAACATGTCAAATACATAAAAATATTTTCAAATACTACAAATGCATTTATCTACACACATCTCACTCTTTTCTCTTAGCGTTTGTCCATCTTCTTCTTGCCTTTTTTGTCACAGTTGCATAATTTAGTGTTAGAGTATATTTGTGATACGGAAAGATATGGTAGAGATAGGATTTGTTTCTTGTCTTGTACTCCAAGTCGGTCCTTTGTACTCCTATATATACTCGCCCATGAGGCTCAATAATACATCCAACATATTCCGCCAATCTCATATTTCTACATGGTATCAGAGCAGCACGATCTGACCTAGCCGCCGCCGCCGCGCTTCCGCACCGCGCCGCCCCCGGGGAGGTCGATCTCCATGATCTCCGCCGGGGGCCACGCCGCCCGTACCTAGGGTTCGTCCGCCGATCGGTTGATCGGCTGCCCTAGCGTCTTTTTCTCGATCTTTAGATCGGTTTTCTTTTCTCCGTCGGTCACTCGATCGGCGTTTTCTTTTTTGGTTTGCCGATCATCGATCGGATTGCGTCGTCCACCGCCCGTCGTCCTCGCGCCTCTACTCCGACAACGGCATCGACCTGCACCGGCCCGCTCCTCGACAGCCGGCTACCGCGGGCGACTCGCCGGCGCCGACTCCGCACCGGCCGGCTCCTTCCAGCCGGCTACCGCGGCCGACTCGCCGGCGCTGACTCCGCACCGACCGGCTCGTCTTCACCGACCGCGCAACAAGGCCGGACGCGCCATCCAAGGAACGCCTCGACGCGTCGTAGCCGGTTTCCCTCGCTTGCACGGTGTCCATCGCCGGTTCGTCTTCGTCGTCATCGCCCGGGACTTCTTCGACAACGTCGCCCTCGACTCCGATCTGCGCATCGTCCCCGCCATGGCGCGTACAGCACAGCGTCGGTCTGATCAACCGATCGCGCCTGTCTACGCCACGCACGTCCCCGAGCATGCGCCTACCACCGATCGAGCATCAGGCTGCCGCTGCATCGCCCCTTTGGGCTGCAGCGCTGCCGCCCTGTGGTTCTCCTCGCGGCTGCACCGACCCGCACGTCGCCGCTGCGTCGCCCCTTCGGGCCGTAGCGCCGCGGCCCGCGGTCCACGCCGCCGCCCTGAGGCCGTCCCCGCGGCTGCACTGGCCCGCACGTCGCCGCTGCGTCGCCCCTTCGGGCCGTAGCGCCGCGGCACGCGGTCCACGCCACCGCCCCGAAGTCGTCCCCGCCGTCGCCCAGACACGCGCGTCGCCGCTGCGTTGCCCGTCCGGGCCGTAGCGCTGCGGCACGCGGTCCGCTTCGCCGTCCCCGCACGTTGAAGTCTCCGTGGTATGCGCCGCGCCGCCTTCCGAGGCGCGGGAACGCCACCGTCCGTGCTTGGTCTTCGTCATGATGTTGGGCTCTTCTTCGCCTACTTCGAGCACCATCGCCGCACCTCTACACGCGACCGCCGTGGCCTTTTGCAGGCTATCGCCGCCGTCGTCGCACTTCTACATGCGACCGTCGTGGCCCTTTATGGGCTACCGTCATCGCCGCCAACCACAACTTCGTCTCCGTCCAGTACCAGCTTATCGCCAGCGTCACCGTCATCTTCCCCGACCACTTCATCTACTCCGACAACCGTGGGCGACATCGGCACCTTCTACCCCACGCCGTTTGGCGCCGCCACCGTCGTCGAGTCCTCCTCTGCTGGCCCCTCCGACCTGGCGTACAACTCCTACTGGTCCCCGTCTACGCATGCCCGGTGCTGGCAACACCGACGTGTGCCTTCGTCCACGACGTGTCCCCGGGCTTGGCAATCCTGGTGCGGCGCCTCGTCAACACCGACTAACCTATGTCTACGCATGCCCGGTGCTGGCAATACCGATGCGTGCCTTCGTCCACGACGTGTCCCCAGGCTTGGCAAACCTGGCGCGATGCCTCGTCCACATCATCTTCTACCTGGCGCACCACTGCGCCCTGACTACTCGGCGCTTCCTCGCGCCCTGACCACTCGGCGCTCCCTAGCACCCGCGGCTCCACGACGGCTCCCTCGACACTGGCAACCCCGACTCGACATCGACCACGGCGCCCTTGCACGGCTACCTCGACTACGGCTACACCACCCTACGCTCTCGGCTTCCTCGACATCGGCACAAAGGGCTATCACCTCGCTTGAGCTCCTCATCAGCTTCCTCTACAGTCCATGCTCCGCGCCGCGACACCGTCCACGACGTTCCCGCTCCTACTATGGGGGGATGTCAGCCCCTGGATTCTACTTCGGCTTATCTCCAGTCTGACCATCCGCGACGTTCCAGTTGTTCACGACGCTACCGCTACGACTGCGGGGGGATGTTAGAGTATATTTGTGATACGGAAAGATATGGTAGAGATAGGATTTGTTTCTTATCTTGTACTCCAAGTCGGTCCTTTGTACTCCTATATATACTCGCCCATGAGGCTCAATAATACATCCAACATATTTCGCCAATCTCATATTTCTACATTTAGCCCCATATTATGACTTGTTCTTTTCCATGGAATACCTCTCGTGGTAGCGTGGTTCTGCTTCTTCTGAAGGTGTATGTCGTTTTATCATCATCTTCATCATCGTCAATATTAGGGTCACCAAACTGGTCGAAGTCGTCCTCGTTGGCGATTCCATCCATTCCGATGATATTTCTTTTGCCTCTCCTCACGACCACACGGCTAGGCTTTGACGGGTCAGTTATGAAGAAGCATTGGGACACGTGCTTAGCCAATACCCATGGCTCATTTTGTGCGGTGACATTCGTGCTTGATGAAGTGCTGGCTTCGGGTAAAACCATGGTGGTGAAGTATAGGTCTTCTTTTCTGACGGTGGATAACCTAGCCCATCTCACGCGGAACATCGACACTTTTTCTCCAGAGTAGTTAAGCTCCCAGATCTCCTCGATCCTTCCATAGTATCTGAACTTCTTGTCACCGACGTAGGATTCCATCGTTACCCCTGAGTTCTGATAGTCAGAAGTTTTGTCCTTTTCCTCCGTGTAGAAAGTGAACCCGTTCATATCGTATGCTTGAAACGTCGCGAGGTTGGGGCAGGGCCACGTGATAAGTCGTATAAGAATCTACCTTTCGCACAATCTGTTGGCGGAGCAACAAGCTCATCTTTGAACCAACGCAAGAAAGTGGAGTTGTGCTCTCTGATTATTTCTCCTTCGGTCTTCTGCTTGCCCTGGTCAATGTACTTCGTCTTAATCATGCTTTGTGCTTTTCCACCCAAGGATCGACAATTTCAAGGTGTTGGAGAGCTACTAAGTTTGCCTGTTAAAGTCGGCCATTCGAAGAGTGAAGCCCACATGTAAGTCCCTCGCGCCATTTTTGTGACCTGACCCACCTAACTTGCCAAGGTGCTTGTTAGGGGCAAACCAACAGGGTTATCAATCGTCTCTAGAAGATTCGTGCAGAAAGAGATGTACTCTTCCGTGAGAAAGCCCTGAACGATGCTTCCATCCGGACGGGTCCTGTTACGAACGAATCCTTTTATGACCCCATTCATCCTTTCGAACGCCATCATGTTGTGGAGAAACAACGGTCCGAAATGGATGATATCATCCACGATGTGGACCAACAGATGCACGCAAATGTCAAAGAATGCGGGCGGGAAGTACATCTCAAGCTCGCATAGTATCGCAACAATCTCTTCCTCCAGCCTTGAGAGTTGCTTTGCGGTGATTGACTTTCGAGATATCACGTCAAAGAAGTTACAGAGGCCAAAAAGGGTGTCACGGACATGCTTGTCCTTTATCCCTCAGATCGCAACTGGGAATATCTGTGTCATCATCACGTGACAATCATGAGACTTCATACCGCTGAACCTTTTTTCAGCGGGTCTAAGAATCTGCTTATCAGCCCCGAGTAACCCAATGGTACTTTGACTCCTAGAAGGCACTTGAACAATTGTTCGATCTCCTTTGGACTAAGAGTGAAGCAAGAGGGGGGCAGTAATAGTCATTCTTCTTAACCCTTTTGGCATCGTGACCGTCCGTCTCCTCATCCGACTGGTCGTCATCATCCCCATTTTGGCGTCCCCCATGAAGCTCTTTCCTGATTTTCATATGTATTAGGTCCTGTCTTGCTTTCGGCCCATCTTTGGTCATGTCGGACATGTTGAGCACAGTGCCAAACATACTCTCGAACACATTCTTCGTGACATGCATTAGATCAAGGCAATTTGGCGTACTAAAGATGGGCCAGTATGGCAAGTCCCAAACACAGACCTCGTCTTCCATACACCACGGAGCGGTTTTGGCCCCTTTCGCTTCTTTCCCGGCTCAGGGCACTCTTCCCAACCATTCAACAACTCGTAAATCTCATCGCCGCTCCTCTTACGTGGAGGTTCTCGGAGCTCATCTTCACCGTTGAAAAGGTCTCCACGCCTCCTTCATGGGTCTTTATTGCGTAGCCACCTTCGATGGCTGATGTCTACGCACGCTTCTATTCTTGTAGACAGTGTTGGGCCTCCAAGTACAGAGGTTTGTAGAACAGCAGCAAGTTTCCCTTAAGTGAATCACCCAAGGTTTATCGAACTCATGGAGGTAGAGGTCAAAGATATCCCTCTCAAGCAACCCTGCAATTAAGATACAAGAAGTCTCTTGTGTCCCCAACACACCCAATACACTTGTCAGGTGTATAGGTGCACTAGTTCGGCGAAGAGATATTAAAATACAAGTAATATGGATGATTATGAGTGGTAATTGCAATCTGAAATAAAAATGGCAGCAAGCAAACATGTAGCAGAACTGGTTGTAAACGGTGTTTCAATGCTTAGAAACAAGGCCTAGGGATCATACTTTCACTAGTGGACACTCTCAACAATAATAATATAATTGAATACATAGATATTTCCTCTTCACTATGCTACTCTGAATTATTCTCTCGTTGGATAACGAACACCAATCCACTGCGTAGGGCTATAACAGCACACCTTAAAGTCGCATTCCACATCTAGGGAACCCCACACTGTCAACTTGAGCGCCCTAAATAGTACTAGACAAACACCGCAATTTCATAGAGACATCCAACGCAAATAATAACTCATGATAAGTATTCCTGTTATCTTTAGCCTAAGAGCCACACACGGGGCGCACACTGTCAACTTCGCACCGTGGGACAAAGGTGACTCCGGAGATTACATTAATAAAACCACTTGAGTAGCATATAGGATAATGAAGAGTAACATCTATGGATTCAACTAGATTACAAAGCTCATGATCACATAAAGATCACACCATGGGAGAGAGAGATAAACCACATAGCTACCGGTAGAGCCCTCAGCCTTGGGGGAGAACTACTCCCTCCTCATCATGGGAGGCAGCAACGGCGATGAAGATGGCGGTGGAGTCGATGGAGATGGCTCCGGGGCAATTCCCCGTCCCGGCAGGGTGCCGAATCAGAGACTTCTGTCCCCCGAATTAGGATTTTTGGTGGCGGCGGAGCTACGGAACTCTTCTGGAGAAATCGTCCAGGCCTCTAGGGTTTTCGCGTCGGGGGAATAAGTAGGCGAAAGAGCGGCGGCTGACGACCCCCGAGGGGCCCACACCACCCTAGGGCGCGCCAGGGGGGACCCGCGCCCTAGTGGCGTGTGGGGCCCTGGTGGCTCTCCTCTGCTGCTCCTTTGGTCCTTCAGGTGTGTTCTGGTAAATAGGGAACCCCGTGAAGTTTCGTCCAATTCCGAGAATATTTCCAGACTAGCTTTTCTGGAATACAAAAACAGCAGAAAACAGGAACTGGCACTTCGGCATCTTGTTAATAGGTTAGTCCCAGAAAATGTATAAAAATGATATAAAGTGTATATAAAACATGTAGCAATTGATATAAGGGATTATTACTCCTGTGCCCCCAACTCCTTAGTTGTGCTCAGTTTTCCCCACGCTTGAAACTTTTGCTCACTTTTCCCCACTCCCTTAGCTGAAACTCTTACAAATGCTCACAGCGGACGTTGCCGTCTGGTCCGTTAACTCTGACGAGTGGGGCCGCGTCGGACTCTGTTGACTGTTCGCTCTTTGGACCTGACGAGGGTGCGCTTCTGTGGCTTTGTTCGTTGGGCCGTGGATGGCTTCGTACGTCGTAGACCGGGCCATTGTGTTGATAATTAAATTAAGCCTGCTATGGACTCACGCAACCATGTATGCATGCGCGGCATCGATTCAGCCTGCTATGGGAGGAGCGCGGCTTTGGCATCGATTCAGCCTGCTATGGGAGGAGCGCAGCGCGACGTGGTTGCATGCATGCGTGCGTGGCCTAATTAAATTAAGCCTGCTATGGACTCACGCAACCATGTATGCATGCGCGGCATCGATTCAGCCTGCTATGGGAGGAGCGCGGCTTTGGCATCGATTCAGCCTGCTATGGGAGGAGCGCAGCGCGACGTGGTTGCATGCATGCGCGCCGCCACGCACGCATGCGTCGATTCAGTCTACGCAGCCAGTCCCTATGCACGCACGCATGCGTCGATTCAGTCCCTACGCACGCATGCAGCCACTGATGCACCGTCGAAGCCAGCCGCTCGGTTCAGTTGCCGCTGCCACTGATGCACCGTCGAAGCAGTTGCCGCGTCGTTCGACGCGTCGAGCCCACACATCGTGTGTAAACGGTAAAAAAACCTAGGCTACACAAACGGATCGACACCACGCCCTCGATCCAGTGTGAAATAAACCGCCCTTCGGTTGCCTCTTCCTCTCCCTTGGCTATTTAAACCGCCCTTCGGTTGCCTCTTCCTCTACACATCCATCTGCACCTCCCTCCCTTCTCTTCTTCCCCAAGAGCCAAAGCAAACACGCAGCGACGCGAAGACGAGATGCAGTTCAACGCGCCGACTTTCCGCGTGCCGCCCACCGTGCCGGAGAGGCGGTACCCCGCCTTCGTCGTCGTCGAGACCTCGCTCCGCGTGTGGGCGATCTCACGCTGGAGGGGTCCTCGCGAGCTTGCCGAGTGGTTTCTTCGTGCGGGCTTTCGCCACCTCCCGGCTGGCTCGCCGCCCATGTTCCGCCTCGCGGAACAGCGTTCCCACCCCACCGCTCCACCGATAGGGCTCGTCGCCCACTTCACCAACAGATTCGACGCCTACTACCTGCTCGGCAGGGTGTTTTGGTGTGGGTGCGAGTTCATCGCCTTCACCACCTACAACATCTTCACTGACTTTGAGAGCATCTTCCCCAGTGCCAACCTCATGCACAGCCTCCCGTACTATCTCGGCGAGAACGGTCTGGAGGAGGAGGAGTGAAGACGGCGGTGGAGGCCATGACGGTGTTTTCCGTGTGTGTGTTGCCCTATAGCTAGTGTGCTAGGGCTTTATCTTTAGGGAATCTTTATCTATGTGTTGTTGTTGCGTTCATGGTTTGTTGCCCGTACTATGTATGCCGTGCTATATGTATGAACTTTAAGAACTATATCTATGGTAGTTCATGTTGTGTTACATTTGTGTTGTATTTGTCTTGTCCCAAATATTTATGGGATCCCAATATTTATCCCAATATTTATTGAGACATGCACCGCTAAGTGACAAGGGAAAAAAAGGTGTTTCGCTTATGTGTTCTTACTTCAGCAAACACCTCTTTTGAAGTCAACAAGGCCGCGAGAACACGACAAACTAATAACATATGATTAGAAAGTAGCTAATTCGTTGGTGGCCGTAGTGCATGTAAAACAAGGTAATTTGCGAAGGGTAACCCATTTGTAATTGTTGGTGGTCATATTTGTTCAAAAACAATAAGATACGAAGAAGAGTTGTAGTTGGAATTGTTGGTGGCAATATTGCATGGAAAAAGCAAAAAAAGAAGAGCACTCAATCTCTATAGGTAAAATTTGAAACGATGAAAAAAGAGTACTCAATTGTTGTGTATGAAAAAAGATCACTCAATTGTTGTGTATGTGCAATTTGAAACAACGAAAAACGAGCACTCAATTTTCCCATTTTTGAATTGTTGGTGGCAATTTTGGAATCAACATGCACTCTGTGCAATCAAATAAATACAGCCAAAAAAACACAGAGTGAGCGCGTGCACTAATTTCTGGGCCTCTTATATCTTTGCGGGCCTTTCAGAGTCAACGGCATGGACCGGCCCAACATAGCTTTGTTTCTTGTTTGGGCCCAAGAACTCAATATTGTTTTTTTCCTTTTGCGCTAGGTGTTGTCTGACGAAACTGAAGAAACTGAAAGTGTCAAGAACACGTACAAAAATTCGGTGATACAGAGAGCACCAGATCCACACAGAGACTGATGGTAAGCAAGAATTAACTGACGAAACTGATGTTAAGCAAGAACTAACTGATACAGACACAGTTTAAGCAACATAAGAGCACCAGATCCACACTAGTAACATCTCTAACGACTGACGACCAGCAAGTAAGCAATTCCTAGAGCAATTACAGAAATGTAAAATCCTAAAGCTAGCTGATTCGACTGCCTCTTCAATTCAGTCAGCTGCCTCAAGTTCTTGTTCATCTTCTTTAGTTCCCCCTTCAGATCCGCATCCCCAACTGTCGGAGCAGCACTGTCGGAGACCAAATTCTGCTGCCGGGTTGCGGCACCATTGAAAGGCATCGAGCTCTGAGATCTAGCTCTAAGCCTGGCAACGTAGTTATCCAGCCATTCGAAATGGCCGCAATGGCTCACGATCTGAAACAAAAATATGAACCCTAAATCTCAGATCCAAGGAAAAAGAATTCAGAGCAAAGGGAAAAAGAAATCAGAGCAAAATCATGAGATCTAACCTGCCCCTCTGGCTTGCTCTCGCATTTCACGAACTCTCGCCCTTTGTTGCCATTCTTGTCCGACGTACAAGTCAACCGTACCAATGGCGCGATGCGTTCGCAGTCAGGACATCGCTCCATGGGCACTGGACCATGCTGGGGCCACGAGGGGCGGGAGGCTGAACTAGAGTCCGACATATCTCGTCGCCGGAGAAGAAGAATCGCTGCTCTCGTCGCTGGAGAAGAAGAAGCAGAAGAAAGGGGAGACAATGGTGGGCGAGGACGAGCTGCTCTGTGCGTGGGTGGAGACTGGAGAAGGAGCTGCTCTGTCAGATGGAGAAGGGGGAGATTTGACGATTTGCCTCGTTGTATTTTGCAGTTTTAATATTTGCAACATCTCGTCTCACTGACATGTGGTGGTCATGTGCGAATAATCCAATTTCAGATGTAAAGTGGGGCAGATGGTAAAACTCCCTTGCGGCCAATCAAGATGCAGAACCAGCTTCGCGCGGATCGCCCGTGGAAGGCCATATCTGACGGGTGGAGTTTGGCGCTAGATTCCGATCCGACGGCGGACGTTCGACGCTAGGGTTTGGAGAGATGCTCCGGGGTTTTGAGTCAGTCAACGGGGTTATTAGGGTTTGACCTGAACTTCAAATGGCCACAAATAGTTACAAAAAAATCAAAAAATGAAAAAACTTGCATAGTTCGTCGTTTTATAAGACATAGTTACCAAAAAACCCTGGGTTTAGGGTTAAGGGTCATTTTCATGAAAAACCATTTTCAGAAGTGAGACATCGAAATCACATTCAAATGAGCATAAGTAATTCAAAAAAAATCAAAAAATAACAAAACCAGTGCACATTGCCGTAATATGTGACATGGTTACGAGAAAAAAATATAAACTTGGTGTTGGTACATTTTCATGAAAAAAGCTTCACACAAATGAGCTATCACGTATGAAACTGTTCAGAGTTCGTAGGAAAGTGAGAGAGGGTTTAGGTTTTGATAAAATTCAAAAAAATCAATAAAATCACAAAAGCTTCATTTTGGATTGAATATGAAGGTTCTGAAATTACTTTTTCATTTTCATATTTAAAACGTGTTATTTCATGATTTTCAGTTAATAGCATATTTTTCCAAAAAAAATGTAATAATATGAAGATTAGTTCAATAAATAGTGGGACTTCGTTTTTACTCTATATATATGGAACAGGTGTTAATAAAAAATTTATGCCTCATTTAGACAAGGTCGAAAAAAACTTGATTACAAATAGGGTGTTTACCCTAGCTTTCGAGCTCGTTTCTAGCACATTTCTCATTCGGATTGATCACCTTCAAATATTGGACTTAAAATGTTCGATCAAATACATAGCACAGAGCAATGGACCTCATATGTTGGTTCAACTCTAACTTTGGTTCAACTTCAACTTTGGTTCAACCTCAAATTCAAATATTCATTCAAATTCAAATTTTGATGGAAATTTTAATTCTTACTCAAATAAGATACCAAAGTACAAGCAACATTATTACACCTGATAAGTTTTCACAGTAGCTCGAATTGACAACACAAACATCTTAACACAAATGTATCAAGTTCAAATTCAAATCTTCGACTTGCTCCTTGTGTTCGCAGCTGGCTTCACTGACTTGCTCCTGGTTTCCCTAGTTGAGATGCTCTTCTGATTCAGACTCTTGATCCTTTTGCTCTTTACTTGGGGTTTTGGCCGTGGAGTTGCTGATGGAGTACTTCCACTCGCCGAGCACTTGACGACCAATTGATGGTCATCATCTGTGGGTTCAACAATCTTTAAAGGAACAATTGGAACAATTACCCCCTCCTCTTCCTCTCTTATAGCTTCAAAACCATCAAAGGCCATGGCTTCAAAATCTAAGCCATCAGATGATGGTTGAACTTCAGTTTCTTCGGTTTCTTCATGTCTAGGCCTTTTCTCCCTAGAGCTGATAAATAAAAGGGAAGCCATAGGTTAAAAAGAGAACAAATGCAAACAAAAGGGTAGCTGCATTCTACAAATGCAAACACATACCAAGGTGCTGGTACAGCTTCATTTGCTTCAATCTCCAGTGTAGCTGCATTCTCCTCAGCATTTTCAATCTCCATTGCTGCTGCATTTTCCTCTGCATTGGCTGCTGTCCATCTTTCCTCCTCTCCAAATGATGGCTCCACTGGATTGGTACAAAGCCTGGCAATATGCCCCAGAACTCCACATTTTCTGCAAGCACGCTTTTTTGGTACACGACCCTCCTCACCTGTTCTGAACCTGTTTTTCTTTGGTCTTCCTGGTGGTCTAGTGAGTACAGGGGAGCAGAGTTTGAACCCTGGATCAACTATATTCCATTGGTCTTTTCCCAAGAGTGCAGGCACATTGTCAGCATAAGCAGCCATAAATTTGGCAACAGAGAAATAGTCCGAGCAATATTGATCAACTTCACCATCTGCACCCCCAATGACAGTCATCAGATGTAGGGCATGTATGCATGGCTTCCCACGGATCTGCCATTGCCTACAACTGCATTCCCTAGTTGCTAGGTTCACTGGATACCTCCATAGCCTATTTTTACTGTCAGTATAGGCTACCTCACCCTCAAGTGTATCAGATCGAATGCATCTCATCTTCAGTCCTCTTGCCTTCAAATGCAATGCCTTAATCAGTGATGGGAGCATAAGATGACCAACATATTTTGTTTCTGCAATTCTTTTGCGAAGAGCCATCTTTATCATGATCATCTGCCTCATCTTGTCGAATGCTTGCCACAGCAAGAGCCCTTTCACTGACTTGAACTTTGCATTGAAGCATTCTGCAAGGTTATTGGTCACATAATCAACTTTGCAGATTTCGTTGAATTGGCTTCTTGACCACACCTTGCCATGATGTGCATCCATGTACTCCTTCACAAGAGGAGTTTGAGCATACAACACTCTCAAATGGTGTTCATACTTCCTTTTGCTGCATGTGTATGATGCTGGCCATAAGTTCTCATCAAAAACTTTACCTTTGAACTTCTTTTTGAAATTTTGCGCTAGGTGTCGCATACATTCCCTATGCTCCACTCCTGGGAATACAATTTCTACTGCACTCTCTAAGCCCTTGCAAGCATCTGTGTGTATGGCTAAACCTGGGGGTGTGCCTATAATGTTGCGCAACTGCTGCAGAAACCAGACCCAACTTTCCTCGGACTCTGCCTCCACCACACCAAATGCAACTGGGAATAGCCAGTTGTGTCCATCAACTGCAGAAGCTGCTACTAGCTGTCCTCTCCATCTTCCAGTCAGATGTGTAGCATCTACGGCCAAATAGGGCCTGCAACCATCTAGAAACCCCTGCCAGCAAGCCTTGAAACAAACAAAAGCCCTTCTAAAGCACTCCTTCTCAAATGACTTCCCTTTTATTTTGAATGGAACTGTATGCTTGTCAATCTCTACAACACTCCCTGGACTAGCCATCTCCACTTCAGCTTTGAAGGTGTAAAGCAGCTGAAAACTGTCATTCCATTGACCATTAATTCTGTCAAGAGCCCTTTCCCTAGCATTGAAAACTCTCATGTAAGGAATTTTTATCTTGTACTTCTCAAAAAGCTTCCCATGGAGTGCTGTTGGACCAAGTCCAGGTTCTTCCCTCAGCCAATCCAATATCGCATCTGCCACCCACCTAGTTTTTGCTAGCTTGGTTTTGGCCTTCCCCCCTCCCCCTCCAGGTGGACAGGAGTGCTTGTGTGGGTTTTTCTTTATCTGAAACAAAATAAAGGCAAAAACAGTTAAGAAACATTACTAAATGATGTGAAACTAAATTACTCAATGAACTTGGATTACCTGAATATATTTGCTCTTTAACATAAGAGATGCATGCAACCTCCACCTACACCTATCATATGGACAAAAAACTGTGAACCTTGACGGCTCACTCCTTTTAATCTCATAAGTGTTTTCAGTTAGAATGCACCATGTTGTCACTGCATTCCGACAGTCCACCATGGATTGAAATATGGTGCCTTCAGTAAGCTCAGGTGCTTCCCTATTCCACTCAATTGTTGGCATGTCCTCACCATCGTATTCATCCTCGATTAAGCTGTCCATGTTCTCCTCCTTCTCTTCATCGTCAGTGTCATCAAACCTAGCACGGCTGATGGGCTGCTCCGGATATTCATCATCCACTGCTTGCTGACTGGCTATATCTACCAGTTCAGGGTACATCATCTCGTCTTCATCATCATTTGCAGGCACTTCCTCGTCAGCTTCTGCCTCTTCATAAACAGCGGCTGCAGAAGGGACAGGAGAAGCAGCCGAATCCGCAGCAGACATATTGTGGCTTTCAGAACCACTGGCTTTGCTTGGTCTCGACCTACAAGGAGTGCCAGGTTGCTGGCTATTAGCAGTGGCAGAGGATGCACCCTTCCCATTGTCCCGCGCTTTGCGTGGCTGAAGCACACAGATATGAATTTTACCGAAACGGCTCTCAGCATTCAAAGTAAATAGCAATCCCAAATGCTCGTCGCAAGTTAGTGGGAGAAATGTTTGCTCGCTAGTGTTGAAATATTGCAGTTCAACAGCGTCGGCATCGCTCCAACCATATGTACAACGCTGGAGACCTTCGCGAAAAGCTTTGAAACAAATGATTGTTTCTACCACCTTCGGGAAGTAAAATCCAGTTAGGTGATGCGCCTTCGTACCGCGGATCTCGCTAATTTCCATTCTAACAGCCAGCCGAAAAGCAAGCGCGGGATCAATCCTATCCGAGTCAAATAAAGGATGCAGTTAGAGAACGGAAATCAGCAAAATTGGAACGATTCATGCTAGTATTGGTCAAAACCAGCCAAATCTACGAGTTTCCTAATCAATTCGAGGGTATACGTTGCTTACCCATCTGGAATCCATGAATTATCCCCATTGGATTCGACCCAATCTTCTCCACGATCGATGGGTTTGACGGTGGCCTCCCCTGACATCGCTTCGTAGTCCGAGATGGGGAGATGAGATAGATCTGGCGGAGACGCGGCGTCGCCGGCAAGCAGAATAGGGTTAGAGGGTTAGAGGGTGGAGGGGACGACGACAGCGGAGGCGGCACGACGGCGGCGGCAGCGGAGGGGGCCGGGCGGCGCCTGAGTGTCTCGATATGTTCAGGTAACACTGAGTTTCAGATTCAGACAAGCTGGTCCGACGTGTCTCCTTGGGGTCCCACTCGTCAGCACACTAGTCAGATAACGGTCAATGCATTGACCCGACGGCAAACGACGGCACACGTCCGCTGTGAGCATTTGTGAGAGTTTCAGCTAAGGGAGTGGGCAAAAGAGAGCAAAAAGTTAGAGCGTGGGGAAAAGTGAGTACAACTAAGGAGCTGGGGGCACAGAATTAAATATCCCTTGATATAAAACATGCATGGAACATCAAAAATTATAGATACGTTTGAGACGTATCAGCATCCCCAAGCTTAGTTCCTACTCGTCCTCGAGTAGGTAAACGATAAAAATAAAATAATTTTTGAGGTGACATGCTACCATCATAATCTTGATCATATAATATTGCAAGGCACATATAAATGAATGAAGTGATCCAAGTCAATGGTCTATAATTTGCTACCAAATAGATAATGAGTAAACAATGAATCACACAAGCTAAACGTTTTCATGAATAGTACTTTCGAGACAAGCATCAAACAGTTTTGCATAAGTGTTAACTCATAAAGCAATAGTCTCTAATAAAAGGTATTTAATCAACACAAAGGAAGAATTAAGTTTCAGCATTTGCTTCAACTTTCAACATATTTATCTCATGGATATCGTCAACACAAAGTAGTATAACAAGTCCAATACGTAGCATATAACGCATGTTGTAACAAAGTTGACACTAGTGTTTGCTTGTGGAAGACAGAAAGAATAGGAAAACTGACTCAACATAAAAGTAAAAGAAAGGCCCTTCGCAGAGGGAAGCAGGGATTAAGTCATGTGCTAGAGCTTTTAGGTTTTTGAAAGCATATAGAGATTGCATAAAATATTTGATACTCCTCCCAACCTTGCTAACACAAGCCATGGCTAACCGAATCCTCGGGTGCCTTCCATCAATCACATACCATGGAGGAGTATCTATTTTTGAGAGGTGTTTGTTAATTGTCAACGAATGGTAGCGGGTGAGAACAGTATTCTACCTGTCAAACGGACTTTTAAGAGCGGCTCCCATGAAGGACGTTATTTCTACCAGCAAGGCAGATCATCCCTCTTTCTCTTTGGTTTACACACGCAGGTATTTCACTGTTTGTCATTGCTTACTGATGAATCAGGGCAAAAGTGTGAAGAGAGTTAATGGTTAAAGTTGTAATTAATTGGGACTGGGCACCCCGTTGCCAGCTCTTTTTGCAAAATTAGAGGATAAGCGGATGTATATGCCGCTAGTCCAGGTGTAAAAGTCCATTTGACAACTAGAATAAAGAATAACCACACTAATTCCTCATGAGCTAGTAAACATTGACACAAAAGGGAATAATAACATTTTGAATAATTTAAAGGTAGCACATGAAAAATTTACTTGGAGTGGCAAGGAAATACCACATATAGGTAGTTATGGTGGACACAAATGGCATGGATTTTGGCTCAAGGATTTGGATGCACGAGAAGCATTCCCTCTCAGTACAGAGTTTAGGCTAGCAAGGTTTATGTAAGCAAACAAGAATATCAACCCGTACACCAAGTTTTATATGACAAACATATTGCAAACGTTATAAGACTTCATACCGTCTTCCTTGTTAACCAAACCCTGTTATTAGAAAATATCTAGACCTTAGAGATACCACCGATGCAAACCAAATTTTCAACAAGCTTTACGGTAGTTCTTCACTAATAGGCTTAACTCATGTGATGCACAAATTTAATCATGATCTACTTGTTAACTCAAAACAATTGACAAGCATCAAGTTATCCAAATTAGTGATCTACAAGATTAAGCAAGTTTTTCCTTATACCAATTACCACATGCAACATTTTCTGAACCAACCAAACACCAATCAATTTATTTAATTCAACTCTCCAAACAAATATAAGTGAAGCAAGAGAGTACTTTCTACAAAAGAAAGCTAATAGCTCTGACAAGAGATACATGAAAACAAGAGCTAAAAGCTGAACAGCGCTAGATATGAATACTCAACAAATATAAGTGAAGAATAGGAGTATTCTCATGAAAAAGCGGAGCGTGTCTCTCTCCCAATCAAGAATGCTAGGGTCCAGTCAAGCTTTATTGAAAATAAAAGTACAATACTGAAAATAAAAGCACACAGACGCTCCAAGAAAAGCACATATGATGTGAAAGAATTAAAATATAGTTTCACTAGAGATGACCTGATAATTTTGCCGATGAAGAAGGGGATGCCTTGGGCATCCCCAAGCTTAGACGCTTGAGTCTTCTTGAAATATGCTGGGGAGATCCATGGGAGCCTCCCCAAGCTTAAGCTCTTCACTCTTCTCCATCCTATTATATCACTCTTCCCTCTTGACCCTTGAAAACTTCCGTCACACCAAACTCAAAGCAAATCTCATTAGAGGGTTAGTGCACAATCAAAAACTCACATGTTCTATAAAGACGCAATATGACTTGTTACTTTAAACATTAGCTACTGCCACTGATGTTATGTGAAGCTCTTCCACCCAAAAAAGAATTTCACTCAACACTAGTAAAAGAGAGAATGCAAAATAAAAAGGCATAATCTGTCTAAAACAGAACAGTCCGCAAAGACGAATTTTTTCGAGGCACTTACGACGCTCAGATCGAAAAACTTTGAACTAACGAAAGATGCATACATATCTGAGGATCACGCACAAAAATTTCAGATTTAAATAATTTTTTGTGATTTTACAGAAGCAAAACGGTGAACAGCAGAAATCTGTTCCTGCGCAGAAATCCAAATCTAGCATCATCTTCCTATTAGAGGCCTTACTTGGCACAACAATGCAAGAAAATAAAGATACAAAGGCATTGATACATAAGTAAACAGCACCTTGACTCAAATAAAATAAAAATAGCAGAAAATAAAAATAATGGGTTGTCTCCCACAAGCGCTTTTCTTTAAAGCCTTTTAGCTAGGCATGATAATTTTGATGATGCTCTCATATGTATAAGAGTTGAATATGAAAGAGCATCGAGAAGCAAATATCAAACACATTTAAGTCTAACCCACTTCCTATGCAAAGGAATCTTGTAAGAAAATAAATCAATAAAGCACAAAGTGACTAGCATAGGAAGGCAAAACAAGTGGAGCTTCAAAAATTTCAACATAAAGAGAGAAGACTTAATATTATTGAGATATATGAAACCGTGTATCCCTCTTCATAAGGACCAGTAGGTCTTAAAGTACCCAGCAAATAAAAGCAAATCAAGAGAAAGCTCAAAACCTTCATCATAAAGAGAAGAAATTTAGTAACATGAAGATTTCTATAACCATACTTTCCTCTCTCAAAATAATTTTCAGTGGCATCATGAATAAACTCAACAATATAGCTATCACATAAAGCATTCTTATCATGATCCACATGCATAAAAGTATCATTACTCTCCACATAAGCATAATTAATTATTAGTAATAGTGGGAGTAAAACTATCACAAGCATCATTGTAATCATCATAAATTGCAGGCATAGTATAATCATAATAAACTTTATCCTCCATAGTAGGTGGCACCAAAATACCACTATCATTATAATCATCATAAATTGGAGGCAAAGTATCATCAAAGAAAATTTTCTCCTCAAAACTTGGGGGACTAAAAATATCATATTCATCAAAACCAGCTTCCCCAAGCTTAGACTTTTCCATAGCATTAGCAATAATGGTGTTCAAAGAATTCATGCTAATAAAATTGCTACCACTATTATGCAAACAAATTTCCATAGGTTTTTTAATTTTCTCTTCAAAAGCATCATGTCCTAACTCAAGATAAATTTCATAGAGCTCTCTATTTTTTTGTTGTTTTCCATTAAGCCTAACTAGTAAAATAAAAACAAGAAACAAAAAGATATAATTGCAGAATCTAAAGGAAATACCTTCGAGCACTCACACGTCAGCAACAGTGCTAGAAAATAGCTAAGTAGCTGGAGGATGTGAGTACCTTTTACCTTACCTCCCCGGCAACGGCGCCAGAAAATAGCTTGATGTCTACGCACGCTTCTATTCTTGTAGACAGTGTTGGGCCTCCAAGTGCAGAGGTTTGTAGAACAGCAGCAAGTTTCCCTTAAGTGAATCACCCAAGGTTTATCGAACTCAGGGAGGTAGAGGTCAAAGATATCCCTCTCAAGCAACCCTGCAATTAAGATACAAGAAGTCTCTTGTGTCCCCAACACACCCAATACACTTGTCAGGTGTATAGGTGCACTAGTTCGGCGAAGAGATATTAAAATACAAGTAATATGGATGATTATAAGTGGTAATTGCAATCTGAAATAAAAATGGCAGCAAGCAAACATGTAGCAGAACTGGTTGTAAACGGTGTTTCAATGCTTAGAAACAAGGCCTAGGGATCATACTTTCACTAGTGGACACTCTCAACAATAATAATATAATTGAATACATAGATATTTCCTCTTCACTATGCTACTCTGAATTATTCTCTCGTTGGATAACGAACACCAATCCACTGCGTAGGGCTATAACAGCACACCTTAAAGTCGCATTCCACATCTAGGGAACCCCACACTGTCAACTTGAGCGCCCTAAATAGTACTAGACAAACACCGCAATTTCATAGAGACATCCAACGCAAATAATAACTCATGATAAGTATTCCTGTTATCTTTAGCCTAAGAGCCACACACGGGGCGCACACTGTCAACTTCGCACCGTGGGACAAAGGTGACTCCGGAGATTACATTAATAAAACCACTTGAGTAGCATATAAGATAATGAAGAGTAACATCTATGGATTCAACTAGATTACAAAGCTCATGATCACATAAAGATCACACCATGGGAGAGAGAGATAAACCACATAGCTACCGGTAGAGCCCTCAGCCTCGGGGAGAACTACTCCCTCCTCATCATGGGAGGCAGCAACGGCGATGAAGATGGCGGTGGAGTCGATGGAGATGGCTCCGGGGGCAATTCCCCGTCCCGGCAGGGTGCCGAAACAGAGACTTCTGTCCCCCGAATTAGGGTTTTTGGTGGCGGCGGAGCTACGGAACTCTTCTGGAGAAATCGTCCAGGCCCCTAGGGTTTTTGCGTCGGGGGGAATAAGTAGGCGAAAGGGCGGCGGCTGACGACCCCCGAGGGTCCCACACCACCCTAGGGCGCGCCGGAGCCGGCTCCTCTAACTTTGCTCTTACAAAGTCAGGACCCTAACATAGCCTATATCCACCATCCAAAGCTCATCCAACGGCTGTCCTCTTTTTTGTGCTAGTTGCTGTTGCTGCCGCTCTGTTTTGGAGGGAAGAAGCAGTCCATCTTCTTGTTTTACCGCCAAAAACGGACAGTACATTCTTCTTCCCCACCATTCTCAGTTCTCACGGTTCCCCCTTCTCACAATATGAGGCTCTAGATTAGAACAGTCAAATCCAAATTGGGGGCTGCAGATCCAGGCAAGACACACACTAGAGGAAGCAAAGTAGACTACGGGAAAATCACACACACTTGCAGCAGTACTGAGCTGGGGCTGCAGATCAATTTCTAATGGAGAAACCAGTCCAATAGAGATTAGAAAAGTAAGCTGGGAGCAGTACCGAGCTAGGGGAACAAGGAACATGGAGGGAGGCGGAGAAGGACGGACTCGTCCGGGGGAGGCAGCTCCGGCGTAGGGTGTCGAGCGGCGGGACGGTGGCATGGCCATGGCGGCGAGTCGCTGGCGACGAGAGGCTGGACGAGTTCAGTGGCATAGGTTCAGGAGATCTCAAGGTTCAGTTAAAAAATCAGACTACAAGAAGCAACTAGTACTAAGCAAAGGAGGGTCGTTGGATGAGCTTTGGACGGTGGATATAGGCTATGTTAGGGTCCTGACTTTGTAAGAGCAAAGTTAGAGGAGCCGGCTCCGGGCGCGCCAGGGGGGACCCGCGCCCTAGTGGCGTGTGGGGCCCTGGTGGCTCTCCTCTGCTGCTCCTTTGGTCCTTCAGGTGTGTTCTGGTAAAATAGGGATCCCCGTGAAGTTTCGTCCAATTCCGAGAATATTTCCAGACTAGCTTTTCTGGAATACAAAAACAGCAGAAAACAGGAACTGGCACTTCGGCATCTTGTTAATAGGTTAGTCCCAGAAAATGTATAAAAATGATATAAAGTGTATATAAAACATGTAGCAATTGATATAAAACATGCATGGAACATCAAAAATTATAGATACGTTTGAGACGTATCAATGGCCTATGTAGACGGTTTTCGAAGAACCGGCTTTCTTAAGCTGGTGGAATGTCGGATCATCCATGCACCTGACGCAGCCGTTATGTCCGTGGCACACCTGGCCACTGACGTATCCGTAGCCGGGCAAATCGTGCACCGTACAGAGCAATGCAGCTCTCATAGGGAAATACTGTTCTGCGACAGCGTCCCAAGTGGAGACCCCTTCTGGCGCCCATAACGTGTCTAGCTCATCTTTCAGTAGCTTCAGATACAGATTGATGTCGCTGCCTGGTTGTTTCGGCCCTTGAATTAGCATGCTCATGTGTATGTACTTCCTTTTCATGCACAACCAGGGGGAAGTTGTATATCCATACAAACACGGGCCACGTGCTGTGTGTACTGCTCTGGTTGCCAAACGGATTGAGACCGTCGGTGCTTGCACCCAACTTGATGTTCCTTGGCTCTTCTCCAAACTCTGGATCATAAGCGTCTAATGCTTTCCACTGGCTTGCATCTGAAGGGTGTGTCAGAATTATCTTTTCACTACGCTCTGAATCTTTCAGCACAGCCGCCCTTCTTTCCGCGTGCCAGCGCATTTGTTTTGCTTCCTTACGGTCTGCAAAATATCGCTGCAGACGAGGAATGAGCGGAAAGTACCAGACAACTTTGCGAAGGGCTTTCTTCCCTATCTTGTATCGAGCAGCCTTGCACACTGGACATTTGATCTTTTCCTCGTCTTCTTTCTGATAAATGCAGCAGTCGTTGATGCACACATGGTACCTCTCGTGCGGTAAATCAAAGGGGCACACGACTTTCTTGGCTTCGTCACAATTTTTAGGACATGTGTTGCCCTTCGGAAGGATACCGTGCAAGTATTCCAGATTAGCGTCGACGCTTTTATCGCTCCATTTGTGTCTTGTCTTCATCTGCAGAACATCAAGCGCTACTTTCAAGCGGGACTCTTCTGGATCGCAGCCTGGATACAACGGAGTATTCGAGTCTATCTCCAGTTGCGTCAGCTTAGATTCCGTGTTATTCGTCTTCTTTAGGAACAGTTCTTTTAGATGAGGGCCCCGCACGACTGAAGTTAGCGGTGTCCATGTGTCCTCCTCTTCTGGTACCACCTGTTCTTCATCACTGTCTAATCCAACATGATCATGTTGGGGATCAGGCTCTTCGTCTTCTTGCCCCTCATCGTTATTGTGATCTTGCTGCCCTTCCTGATCATTTCCTGCCGCCGCACCATCATTTTCATCATCTTCATCATCTTCTATCCACCGAGTGTGGCCATCCATGAAACCACGCCTGAGCAGGTGAGTCAGCAAATCTCCGGTAAATGGGCTGAGGCCGCACTCCAATTTGCATGTTCGACACAAACATTGTATGTCTTTGCGGTTATTCCGCAACATGTCTTCCGTCGCGTGTCTCAAGTAGGTATTCACGACACGTTCACTCATAATAACCATTATCACCTGCACGTTGTAGAATCAAGACAATAATTAAACACCATTTTATATTTTATCGGGTTTCATGAAAAAATTCGCCATGACCTTCCTACAAATAGGACCTAAGGAGAGTGCCAAAAGTTGCCGAAACGGAAATGAATCAACATTCCGGCAAGTTATTGGCACCTCATTTTCAATTTCACACATCACAACACAAATTCATCCATCACAACACAATTTTCACACAATCCAAGCCATTTCATCATTTCGCATTGATACGAGCGCATTATCCGACCAAATTTTACAAGTATGCATTTTTATCGATAAAAGATCACCTTAATTAATAAGTCAAACACACGTCAAAATAACCGCGGGAGTCGACCGGAGATGAAATGTAGATCTTGAGGTAGGAGTGATTTGAGTGGATTTGTTTTGGTCAAAGTTGGATGTGGGAGAGAGATTTAGTGGGATCTATCAACTAAATAAGTTTTTGTTGGCTAAAAGTGGTGAATTTGATGGGGAAAGGAGCCACAAATGAGCAAAACTCGAGCTAGTGAGAGAAGCAAGTGTGAGGTGCAATAATGGAGGGTGGTGGTGGGTGGCCGCATTTATGCACCTTCCCAGGTTACCGCTGGCGGACCGAATGCCGTGCCGCCAGCGGTAATATAATTACCGCTGGCGGACAGAATGTCGTGCCCGCCAGCGTTAGTTTGCTCGTCTATGGCTCCAGCTGAGCCAACTATCGCTGACGGGCACCCCAAACCGTCCGACAGCGGTAATTATATTACCGCTGGCGAACAAGCCAGTCGTCCGCCAGCGGTAGTTAGCCCCGCCTGCTCGGTTCTGCCTGATGCTACCGCTGGCGTACACTATTAGCCGCCCGCCAGCGGTAAGCCCAGTACCTCTGGCGGGCTCTCTAAACCGCCCGCCAGCGCTGCCCGCCAGCGGTAATAGCGCTGGCGGGCGCTTTGATCCGTCCGCCAGCGGTAGCGTGGTGGCTATAAGCCAATTCCTACTGGTGAGTGTGTTTCGTGAATCGAGTTCGAGTCTAGAAGTGTTTCCGTGGAAAATTAAAAAATCCCTATGCACCAACTGTGAATGTTTGTGTCAATAGGCATGCACGTGCTTCACAATTCTTAGTTTTTAAAGAATTTTTCCATGGCGTTGCGAATGTTCTTTAATGCCTTTTCTCATGGATATATAGAGGAGAGAACAAAACATACACATAGAACACACGCTCTTTCTTTCTCTCTGTCTCCTCATTATGAAGCTCCTTTTACCAAGGTTTTCCTCACCACGTGACCGCGTGCAGAATTGTCCGCGACAACATGCCTCTAAAATTTCATCCTTGAGAACCTACACCGGGTGAGTAGTGATAATGTTTTTGTTGAGCATCTCGGCGCGACTACTCGTTTCTGTTCGACTATATCCGCTTCTACCGATCGACTACTTCCTCTCCGGCGTATGGCTACATAATCAACATGAAGTGACAACGACAATGGTGCTCATAATTGCCGTTAAGCTCTTAATTGGCCAACACGTGTGTGTTATTCATATATTTTTTTATTACACTTGCAATTGATTCATACGCAGATCTATTACATAAGTCTAGTTTGTCATACAGTATTAGATTTGCTAAGTGCATCTTAGGTGTTTTTTACGTTAATTGAACGCATCCAAAGATTGATTAATATTCCAACAATCAAAAACCTTGTCTGTTTTCGCAATTTTCGCCACCTGACTTCGTTGTTTCTGTGAAACCGAGCTCGTTTACAGTGCTCATTTTAAGAGGATGGCAAACATAAACCATGTGATGACACACTGCTATGGTAAATTTTAGCAGCCTTATCCTCTCCCTCTCCCCGTCACTGTTGAAGAGAGGCGGAAGGCGATTTTTGGGCGCTCTTCGTCGACCCACCGCGTCCTCGCCGCCGAGCCGCGGGATTCCTCTCCTCCGCCGGCCGCTTCGGCGGCGGGAGGGTGGGGGATCCCGGTTCCGGCTTGTACATACGGTAGGGTAGGGTGGAGTTCCTATCGGCGGTGCCCTGGAGGAGGTGGTGCTGGTGGTGGGCGGTTTGGTGTCGGCGTGATCTTCTCCGGCGGTGGAGCTCCGCGGGGCTCGTCGTCATCGCGCGCGACTTGCAGGAGCTCGAGGCCCGGCGTGGTGCTCGAGCCCCTCTGTTTCCCGCCAGATCCGTGGTGGCGACGGATCTGGTGGCCGGAAACCAGGGCTGGACGAGTTCTTCGACTTCTGCCTGCGGCGGATTCGAAGGTGGCTGAGGCAAAGCGGTGTTGCTGGAGCGAAGGGGCGCCTGCCGTGGTCGTTCACCGGCACAAGCTCCGTCGCGGCGCGGCGGACGGGCTTTGCGGCGTCTTTCAAGGAAGAAGGTGTCCCCGGGCAGTGGTAAGACGGTGGATGGCGGTCTTCGTCTTCGTCGCCGGTGAAGTTGCTGTTCTCGGTGCTAGCTCTGTTTCCCCTGCGTATTGTACTTCCTCTTCTGTATTCGTACTGTGTACGTTGTATGTGGTACCTTGTTGAATATACGTAGGCTTTTCAAAAAAAAAAAAACACTGCTATGGTCTATGGATGTCTGAGCTTCGAAGGTAAGGAGGGCCGGTAGCTGTCTTTCAGGTAGGAAGCACATAAAGTATACATACAACTAATTTTAGTTGTGGCAGCATTTCTCTTCGCCACGACTTGAAAGTTGTGGCAGCATTTCTCTTCGCCATGACTTGAAAAAGGAAAATGTGCGGATAAGTTACTCGCATGTGCTGACTGCTAAGCACAAATTGTTCTTTGCCTATCGATATGAGACTATGAGAGCTGAGCAGAGCTACAATGCAGTAGTATAATAAGACCACGGTGGTTGTAGAGATAGCGGTAGTGCGAGAACTGACGGAGTCACGCAGATAGTATGTGACATCTGAAGCAAAGCAGCAGAGAGGCATGAACATCTGATTATCCGACGGTGATTATCTTGGGCAACAGGGAACAGGCCACTTGAACTTTCCTTTTTTAGCCTCAGCCGACGGCTCCTTTGATTCATAGGATAGGAAAAGTGTAGGAATAGGAAATCTAAAGAATTAGAGTGACATGTCTAATTGAATCCCATGGGAATAGAGATTGTCTTAATTATGTGAAAGAATTTTTCCAAGAGGTTGGAGCTCATGCTTTTTTCCTATAGGAATTGCACTACAAGATTTCTATGGGAATAATTACTATGAGATTGGATCCTATGAATCAAACAAGCTCAATAGGAAAATTTACTATAGGAATCAATCCTCCAAAAATCCTACGATATTCTTTTGAATCAAAGGGCCATGAGTATAAAGCTGTAGTAATTGTTCGGCGGGCCACTGCCCACTTGAACTAGTACTAGCAGCAGCTACAACTAGAAAGAGCAAAAGCAAGGCAATGGCCACACGCTTTGGCGTCAATGCGATCCACCAATTCCACAGGCCATGAGGCAAAATTGACGGATATGACCCAATTCTGATTTTTCAGCACAAAATGAATCTGATATGAAAAGAAAACATAGTTTGACTCTTTTTTGCACGACGTCCCGGGCAGAGCGCAATGCTCCTTAACGCCACCAGCTGCCACAACTCGAGGCGCCATGTATTGTGTGATACTACCATGGCGCCTTACCCCAAGGAGTCATGCTATGTACCATGACTCCAAGGCCGGGCGCCAAGAAAAAAGGTCATATCGTGAATTTTTTCAAATCAGATTCATTTTATGTTGAAGTTTCAGAACAGAGTCAAATTTATCAATTTTCACAGCCCATGATACCCATGATGACAAGTAGGCATGTGCGCTTTCCGGTACGCGAGCGATAGCCTGGGCTTGGTACAGGACGAAGTGCCTTTGTTAGTTTAACCAGCGTGTCAGCGACTAACCCGAACCTGAAGTAGTATTTGCAGTTCTACACCAGCTGGGCGTTCGAGATGGCCGCGGCAGAGTAGCAAACTAGGAAACCAACACAGGAGCAGCCGAGGCACGCAATGCAAGCAGATAGTTCATGAACACGGTAACTACACAAGAAATGAGGAGTTAACCGAGAGAGATAGTAGGAGATACTATCGATCACAACGCTGTGAAAATTACAGCAGTCACGGCCAGGCAGTAAAGTAAATGAGGGAATGGTGCCGGGTGGTAATTATGACCAGGATCCGGCCAATCAGGAAACCTCGAGCCTTGGCGATGGCCGGTGCTGTGCTGGGGTCACTCGCTGTAGATCGTCAAATGAGCTCACTAGTCACCAAACCTGTCCAGCAGACAGCAGTACATGAATTTTTGTCAGGGTTGAGATTTAAGGACAGACGGGACAAAAAATTAAGATCTGCAAGATGAGCTTGCATCCAAGAAAAAAGGTGGCTGCCTCTGCCTTAACTCATTGACACCTGAATAATAGGAACCATCGATTCCAAGTGGTTGAGCTGGGCCATCGTTGGAGTGCATGGCCATTGTTGAGATACGGTGTTGAGATACGGTGTTTCCAGCATGCCACTCGCACTAACCTGACCGACTAGAAGTTTATGCATGTACTTTCATTCCAAGCACCGTGATCGTGGCTCCAACCAAGTGGCCCAACTAACTGAAGCCCCCCACCACAAATGGGTAAAGCAGTGTGCACTCGAGCAACCGCCAATACACCACGATGAACATGGCCAAAAGTTCAGACTATCTACATAGGTTCAGAATCATCACACAGAATCCGCCTGTATGGGCCTCTGATCTGCTGCCTGTTGTGATGTATGACTGTGCCAAGGTGCTCCCGTTTACTTTTCCCTTTTGTTCTAGCAATGGCCACTGAGGTCAATTCTGAGCAGTCCCATGTGGAACATACTTACTTTTATTCTTAAACACAAGAAAACATACTGTGCTTTAAGGTTTTTATGGGGGAAAACAGAAGAGGGTGATTATCATCTATCCTAGCCCATAAATGAACAATGTACACTCAGTCATTATCGCCTAAATCAAGACACGCTAAGGATATATGTACCCAGAAGATTAATTGTGAGATGCGAAGAAAAGTATACAAGGGTAAGAGACTAGAGGAAGAGATTCATTTCATGAAGGAATCTGATCTAACCTTACCAACCTTGCAAAGTACTTATGCTCCAACGCCAGCTATTCTTGAAGACAAACCAGCTCTAACATGCGTCTTGGTTCTTCTCATCTTCAGTCGACAGAATCTCCTCTCCTGGCAATCAGCTCCAGTATGCCCCCATGTACCTATCCAGAGAGCGGTACCCGTTAGTTACAACTAGGGTGAGATAGCGAAGCATTCCTTCCATTCCAGCACACAGACTGCCGTTGCCAACATGGAAGGGCATATTGTAACACATGTCCGTATGCCAACTGGGCAGTGCTTGCAAATGCTCTTTGTCAAATATTTGGAGAATTCGAAGGTAACTAAGTACAGAAGCACAAGTGCAATAAAAGTCAGCAAAAGTGGGTGCCAGCTTAAAGGCATCCTGATAACAAAGGAACATGAGAATTACCTGTGTATCCACCCAAACCATAGAGCTGTAGCCAAATATAAGCATTTAAACATTCAGGTGAAGAAACCCAAAGATGTAGATGCAGATTACAATTCTTCAAATATTAAAACACTATGGCCAAGCTGTTTTGACTAGCTAGTCTTCAAATTAGAACTCACAAGTCACAATGCTGAGGACCTTATGTACATCCCCCTTTTCCCTGCTTGTAGTATGAACCCTCAAATTAGAACCCCTTTATCTTAGTGTTGTAAACTATAATAAAACAAATAATTATAGTGAACCGAAGTAACACATTACTGACTACTGAGTAAATGACAACACATTATCTGGGAAAAGACAGCAGAAAATAAGAATTTAGAAACAGGTACATACTTAAGGATTAATGGACACTAACTATTCTGGTATCTTTCAAGATCAAACTCTGGGAAGATACAGCTGAATATATTACAATAAGACATGCAATAAAATGTCACATCCCAAATTTTGGAACTAAGAAAAACTTAGTTTTTCAAGACCCAAAATTCAGAACCAACAAAAACTTTTTGAAATGTTTCACTGAGGATTGTGTTTTCCTTCCCATTGCTATGTTGACTTTGTGTGACTTGTTGTTAAGTTGTTTGACTAGTAAATATTAACCCAATCACCCAAACCTACGTAAAAATATATCTAACTTTGGCGACCATGTTATGACAAGAAAATATTCCATACACCCTTTTTCCATTCTTATTTCTGGCCAAAGACCATTTCAATGATACTTGGTTTAGCAACAACCAAAATTAATACCCATTAATTGAGAAAGTAAAAGTATTTCCAAAATTATGCGTTTCCAAGATGATGGAGATCTATATGCCATCTCCCACATATTTTTCAACCTTGGCATTTTGCACGTGTATACAACTCCCATTTTATAAACTTTTATTTTCACTCCATTTGAAATTAACACTAGTGGGAAATATATTACCCCTCATATTTCCTTTCTCAAACCTTTTTGAAAACTACTAAGTTATGAGTGGAGATATTTCCTAAACATCATCTTGTCATAATTAGGAGTGGTCTCTCTTTCACAAGATAGCCTTGTGGAAAGGGTGGTATGATTAATTCTTGTGGTTTGATTTGTGTGGGCTTGATGGTAGTGTTGACCTTGTTGTGATTGTTGCTTGTGTGGACAACTCCTCAGTTATGCTTAACACTAAAAACAAAGCACACTTGACAACAAATTTGGAATGTGACTTAAATAAAGCAAAACTCCTAAAATTACTCAACAAATTAAATCAGGATCATAAGTTACAAGAAATGATATTAATATATTATTCCATCTACCTAACTCTATATTTCTTTCCAAGCAAATATTTTCTTTATGAACATAATTCCCTGGATGAGGCAAGAGGATGACTATCTCATTCTCATACCCCTTTCTTCTCAAAAAAATTATATAATTACCACTTAATTTTATTTAAGTTATGAAATCCTATTTTACTTCTTTAAACACTAAGAATATTCAAAAACCTTATGAACCAATGTGGTTCCAAACATTTTATTTTGCAACATCAATTTTTGTGGAGCTTCTACATGTTATGGGGAAGCTACCTGATTTTTCTCATAATTTTCTAAAATGTTTTAGTGCCTCAATAAAATACCTAAAATGCTAATGGTTTTCACAAGGAAATGAAAGAAACAGAAAAGGAGGAAGTGCAGGGGGTTTTCTGCAAACTTACCTTCGTCTCCCCTGTAGCGACCGAGCCGCACCGCTAGCTCGCCGTCGCACCGACCGTCGTCGTGATGCCGAGTTGGATAAGACCGCCGCGCCAGCCCTCTGCCCTGCTCCTCCGCGATTATTATCCAGCAGAGGAGCACGTGGGTCGCACTCTCTCGCTGCCCATGCTCGCCCAATCCTCGCGGCCCGAGCACATCGATGCCGGCCCCGATCTCCGCCACCTCAGCTCCCCGGAAAGCTCAGCTCATCCTGGACGTCCGCCTCGCTCGCCGAAGCTCCGCAGACACCTCGACGTCACTTCCCCTGCCCCACCGCGACGCAATCGAGTTGACGACCTCCGACGGGTGCGCCATGGACGCCGTCCGTGCGCACGACGGACACCTCCTCTCCCTCGCTTGACTCGGACCCAAAACCCTAACGGAGCACCCCCACGCCGTCGCTGCACAGCACCGCCACCAATGGCATGCTCTCCCACTCCCTGGCCGCTTCCTGCACCGAGGCCACCGTGAACCACCTCCGCTTCTATTTAGAGCCGCCCCCGACCCTCACTTCTCTCCACACCTCGCCACTGCTCTCCCCTCACTCCACTCACTCACCATGCACCGCCAAGAGGGCGGCACGCATCTGCTCCCTCGCTGTCGTGGTCGGAATCGTCCGCCACAACCGTCGGTGCCGAGGTCGAGGTCGACCATGGTTGCGACGCCACGCCCTCTCCATTCTCCTTTCTCTGCCCCGAACACTCATTCCTATCGACACCGCACTCACCCGCCCTAGTTTCCCTCTGTTTCGAGCACAGAAGAAACGCCAGGAGCTCGCCGGAGTTCCGTCGAGGCCGAGGAAGCAGAGGAACTCGCCGTGATCAAGCTATGCGTCCCCGAGCCGTACCACAGCCGCCAGGACCTTCCCCGACCCTCAGCAGCCGACTCCGACCATCTCCGCCGCCTCCCGAGCCCTCTAGGTGAGCCTCCGACTCGCCGTCGTCATTGCGGGCACGGCGGCGCCACTTGATTAAGGTCGCCGTCGCAGCATTCACCGTGCGCCGTTGGATCTCAATCCAACGGGCGCGTACCGCTTCGGTAGTCAGGAGCCTCTGACGGGCTAGCCCCACCCGTCAGGTTTTTTACCTTTTTCACGCGTCAGAAAAAAATAAAACTGGGTCAGGCCCAGCGGGCTGGACACCTTCCCAGCCCATTTTTTTCCTCCTCTTTCGAAATTAGGGTTTAACAGAAAACTTGTAAATCAGTATGCCTGTTTGAAATTCAATAACTTGATAAAGGATTGTCCAAATATATCAAACCAAAATTCTCTGGATAGCTGATGAAATTGTTAAACCAACCCAGGTGGTTTCATCCTATTTAGATAATTAACAAATGTGTAGAAATTAAAGTGCCACAGAAGGTTCAGAACACCAACTTGCTTGTTTCTGATACCCTATTAACCCAATTGAGTTCAAACCAATTTTGTTAGATCACCTTTAATCAGTGCTAACTACCCCTAAATTGGTAAAATTATTGAAGCAACAGAAACTCATTAGTAAATCAAATAGTGATTTGCACTTTTCTGTAGTGTAATAATTATGGTGGAATAAATACTAATCCAAATGGACCTAGGCCAATTTTGTTGGATCAGAAATACTCAATGCTAATGTTCTCTAAATTGGCATAATTTTGTGGTTAACAAAACTTAAGTTGTGCAATAAAACTTGTGTAGCCAGTTTCTGCCATTTTCAAGTCATATTTAAATATTGGTTAGTTCAATTAAATTAAACCCAATTGGTTGGCCTTGCGTGACTACAGTAGCTATCTGTAGAGTTTAAGATTGTAATGTTGTGATGTTTGGTTGAATGATATAGTGATTGTTGGTACTTGCTAGTGTAGACGATTAGACGAGAACGTTGCCTGGATTATCGAGGAGGGGGATTTTGCTAAACAACAGGAGCAAGACCCGAGAACTTTGCTGAGCAAGGCAAGCTACTTCTCTGAGCTTGCATCTATATACATCTATTTTGGTTCACATGTTTTACTTATAAAGAGCATAAGTGATTTATGTGGTGTTTGCCACTAAAGCTATGATTTTGAAAACCCTTTTTTTCGAAATACAAGTATATTATTTTGACACCCTATATGGAGGTGTTAGATGGAAATTCTTTTTTTCAAACTATAGAATGGGAAAAATATTGTTTACTCAAAACTCCTTTGAAAATACTTGTGTGGATATGGAATGCCGAGATGTCGGTGTGGAAGGGAAGAAATGGAGTATGGTGATGTTTATGAAAAATGCACATTGTGTCTTTGTACTATGACGACCAGCCGATACCCTGTGCGACCACATTTACCCACCTATGGGAAAGGGCGTAGTCATATAATTTGGTCATATTAGTATGGGATGCCTCATCGACGGAGATGACCCCGTTATGCATGGGGGGATGGGTTGGTGACCTACCCCTGACCTGGGTCCTCAAAAAGGAGAATACCGACGAGCTGGTATGAGTGAAGGGAGAAAGAGGATTGAAGACTTCACCATGGGGTCGCCGGGCAAAACTATGAGTCCTCACACTTAGATTCCGACGGGCTGGGTTAAGTGTTGATGGAAAGTGTCATATGGGCAGGGTCCTATACTAGCATGAGCAAAGGACAGGCTACGATCGGTGACTCAACTTCGCATACACCTTGTATGGCGGGACGTGGCTGACACGATGAGTTACCGGATGGATGTGGGAAAAGCGTGCTACCTAGCAGAGTGTAAAAACTATTCGAATAGCCGAGTCCTCGGATATGGACAGTTGGGAGGCTGTCCTAAGACCATGTGCAAATTTTGCAAAGTTTTGAGATTTGAAAAGAAAATGGAGATGTTTTATATATGCAACTATACCGACGGGCTGGTATGAGGTTGCTGGAAAAGAGGAAGACCATGAAGGGCTATGGTCGAGAAGTGCAGAGTTTTGTGTTTTGAAAGTGGAAAATGTTTTATGCAACTATACCGAAGGGCTGGTATAAGGTTGTTGGAAAAACGATTTGACCATGAAGGCTATGGTCGAAAAAGGAGGAGTTTTGGAGAAATAAACCAATGGTGATTTTCCGGGAAAATGTTTATAAGAGAGGTTTCTTACCTTTTTCAACAAAGATGTATTTTCGGGATAAAGTTTCAAAAGAGATTTCTTACAAAGACAGATGTATGGGAAAAAGTTCTAAAAGCCTTCTTTCCATTTTTTTAAATCAAAGTTATAGAGGTTTCAAAACAAAGATTTATTAAACAAAAGTCTGCCCTTTTCTTTTTCAACAAAGATATAGGGATGTCTTCTAAAAGTAAAAGTCTTATTTAACCAGTGCATGTTCATGTTGGGGGTAGTTTGCGAGTACAATTCAAATTGTACTCATATTGGTTTCGTCCCTGGCTATTGTCTTAGCCAGGTTTCGAGGAGCATCATGGATGAGGAGAATGATGGTACCATGACGCGAACTAAGGATTCTTCATTAGTCAGTTGCCTGTGGGAACTAAGGAACGCTAGTAGGCCATCAACGTTGTTGCTTCGCTGAATAATGTATTTTTCCCAAGAAGGCACCTATGTAAGACTCGGTCTGTATGACCGAATTTTTGTAAAACTTGTATCCGGTGATGTAATGGATGTACACTGTGATGCCGCGTCGAGTTATGTGCAACAACAAACTGATCATGGGATTGTTGCTGGAAACATAACGAGTATCTCGGATGGCTAATCTGGGGTCCTCACAGACTTGGTATCAGAGCCATCCTGACTTAGGAGACCTTAGTTTAGCATGGGCGTTAGATAGGAGTATAAAAGTTAATTTTTAAAATAAGGGAGCCGAGTATTTTCGAAAATTTGCTTATCTCCCAACCTTCCACTTATGCAAGTGTTACATTTTCCTAGTACCCTCAAAATTTTGTACACTTGACATCCACTAACTTTAAATTTTGTTTAAAATTGTAAAATGGCACTCAACCTCACCAAGTTTAAGCAAGTAAAGAAGGATTGCAAGCTGATGTTCCCCTACAGTGAGCCCGATGGATTTGACCCATCTCCGCCTAACCGGCATGGCCAGGTGTCGGTCCACAGTAAGGTGCAGTAGGACTTGTCCCACTCCATGAGAGGGGCTCGCTGGGTTCTTCCATGAGAAGGAGCTGACCCAACCCAGCTTATATGAGATCCCGTTCTAGCTGCCATTTCTCCCCACCCTCACTCGCAGCCCTTAGCAACCCAACTCTCTTGAAGCAGGAATCCCGCGTTCTTATCCTACACCCAGGGCCAGAATAATCCGATGGCAAACCCCAGGGTCATTCTGGAAACCACTGCCGAGGATCATGGCGGATTTCCACTGATGCTTTGGAAGGCCGTCTGCCATCTTCTTGGTAGCCCTGCTCGCCCTCGATATGTGGTGTTTGAGAACTCACTCTCGCCTGCCGGGAGTGAATTTCAAACAGACGTGCATATTGGCTCGTGTCCGTTGGGCACAAGTCAGCCTTACTTGATCCAAGGTAGGAGCATGCCTACTCTTAGTCAAGCCATCCAGGTAGCAGCCTGGGAAGGTCTTGTCCGTCTCCGGTACTCGGAACCGGCGATGGCGATGAGTCGAGTTTTCCACCTTCTCCCAGCCAGACCCCAGCATGGTGCGGAGACTGTCCAAACCTCCATTAGAGAGGAAGTCGACCCTGCCGTAATCACCCTGGTCACCTATGGGGCTGCAATGACCAGGTTCAGCCATTCTCTGATGGATGAACTCATGACCACAAGGCGCCACCTTGGTCGTGCTCACCTGGAACTGTGTCGAGCAAGGAACCCACCTATCCTCAACCATGGGCAAGCTCGTGGCACAGGACTCCCGTTCCCAGATGATTTGCTGGACCGTAGTCTTGATGCATCTGTGGCGCAAGCACTAGCCCGAGTTCAGCAGCACCCCAAGGAGCAAGGCCTAATCCTCGAAGGCGTGCCTGCAGTTCTCCACCCCGCGGAAGATGGAGATGTGGACACCACTCTTCGTCTCGGCCACGCCCCACCGACTACCAGAGGCCGTCAAGCGGAGTAGAACCCATGCTTAGTTAGCCTGATTTGCGCTTGTAGGTTGGTAGGAGAGAAGCGGCAAGGTTGTTTGCTTGTTTGTTGTTTGTGTTGTGTAAGTTTGTTGTAAGCTTTTTGGTTGATGTCGAATCAGCCCATAATAAAACTTGGTGTCTTGATCCTCTTGTTAATTGTGTTGATTTGGAAACCAGTCATAAGGTGTGTTGATTGTTCCTTGTTAATTGTGTTGCTTGTTGGAATGAATTAAAAATCTTGAACCCAAAAATAAAATTGGAAACAGCTACACAATTGACATGTGGCATAAAATTTCTCAAACCTAGAAATTAATATTTTCCTTCACACAAAATTCAAAGAAGTGATAATATAATCACTCTCAATTTATTCATATTACTTTTCTCTCTCAAATAAATATTTTTCAAAAACTTATATTTAAAATCCTATTACCTTCTTTATTTCTTTAGATCATCAAATGTATCACCTGAGGGTTAACCCCAAACATCAAATGCCATTATTTTCTAATGTGCAAAATATTTTTGGGTGTGTTGCACCAGTTAATCATTAAGTGGAAGTATTTAATGAGACACCGTAACCACGGTGCCCCGCTCACTTGATATTAACTCGTGTGTAGGAAAACTACCTACCTGATGTTATATATGGATCCCCATTTGGGATAAACCATGTGCCACCCGCAAGTAATTTTTTTTCTAGTAATTGATGTATGCTGGTTAACGGGTATGGCTGAAATAATTAGGCCATACCACTATAAATAGTTTTGGACCATAAAATGCAGGGTCATTTCCTATAAAGATATTTTATCAGTAGCAAGTTCTCCTATCTGTATGCTCGGACCTCTGCAACTCTATGAATGCCGCAAGACCAGATTTGTGGCAGCCAAGAAAAATTCAAAAATGCAAATCTTGTTCCAGTTCATCAGCGGAAACAAGTTTGATACAACCACGGAGTTTAGTACAGAAGGGAAACTTTCAGAATCAAAGGATACAAATTCTACCCCAACGAAGAACACTACAACTACTTAGTGCGGATGCAAAGGCACTCTAGAAATTTCTACTCCCTCTCACGATCCACGGCACTGCTAGAAGATTTGCCTGGCTCGCCCGAAGCAGAGCCGCGAGCCGCGCGACGGCGACGGACGGCTCGAGCAGCCTGCTCACCTCCAGCCGGAAGAACAGCTACCTCAGCCACCGGCGGCACAGCTTGCTCCACCGCCGCAGCCTGCTCCTCCATCGCAGCGCCAGCACCAGCACCAGACCACAAATTGCACAGGACAACGACTAGGATGACCATTTCCGCGAACAGCAGGGTCTGCACCATCGAAGCCAAGACCAGGAAGAGCACGAAGATGATAATGCCCTCAATGAAGCCCGCGTCCTCCATCATATCGACATAGGCTCTAAAGAAATCACTAATGAAGCCCATGGTGGCGATGCGTTAGGAGAATTTTTTTCGAGGATTCTAATTTATAGCCGGAGCTCGGATGCCGCTCCTCGGCACCGCATTGCGCGGGAAAGGGGAGGAATAGCGAGCAGTGCTCGCCCAATGGCGCGAAACCATCAAGGCGTTGTTCTCCAAAGCCGTGATGGCCGCTGCATCGATGGACTGCACGCGCAGCAGTACCACAGATGAGTGCTCCGCGCACTGAAACCCGGGCATGTGCGGAGGGAGAGAGAGCAAGGAAGAAGAAGAAAGAAAGGAAGAAGGAGACTGCCAGGTGGACCCTGGTCCCATATGTCAGCGAGTAAGCAGATAACCTCCATGTCCATCTATCCTTTATTCACGATCGTATCTCTCGCCTTTCCAGTACCCCATAGAGAAAAACCCTTGCAAAAATGATTTTTTTCTTTCAGAAAGCCCAATCCCACTGTGCATGTGGGCCAATTATTGGTGGCCCAAGTATTTCTCTTTTAAAGGAAACCCTGTTATTTTCAAAACCTGTGTACGCATGAAAGTGAATAAATAATTTATCTAAAATAAAACCGTAAACTTTTGGTTTTCCCAAATTCGAGGTAATTATCTGTCTAAGATAAATCTTTGATTGTGGGTCGATGGTTTGGTGGTAGCCCTTGTTTGATCTTGCCATGTTTGTTTTTGGCTGAGCAAAGACCTTAGATTTAACTCGATAAATATGCTAGTTGATCCGAGCGTATAAGAGTTGCTAACCTGTGAAAATTCGAGCCGGAGGACGAAGGAGGTCAACAATGGTTTTTTATCTTCACTCAACCGAAGAAGTACAAGAGCAAGGACAACCTACCCAGATGCATCTGAAGAGGACTAAAAATCGGGAAGGCAACTGCTGTGGACAACACTCAACTATCAAGCAAGCTCCGACGCCACCAGAAGTTTAACATCCCTCTACCAACCCAAAAACCGTACTCTCGTACCTCCCTAGTACCCCACCTAGCAAATCTCGAGGATGAGATTTATTTTTAAGGGGGGAAGGGTCTGTCACATCCCAAATTTTGGAACTAAGAAAAACTAAGTTTTTCAAGACCAAAAATTCAGAACCAACAAAAACTTTTTGAAATGTTTCACTGAGGATTGTGTTTTCCTTCCCATTGCTATGTTGACTTTGTGTGACTTGTTGTTAAGTTGTTTGACTAGTAAATATTAACCCAATCACCCAAACCTACGTAAAAATATATCTAACTTTGGTGACCCTGTTATGACAAGAAAATATTCCATACACCCTTTTTCCATTCTTATTTCTGGCCAAAGACCATTTCAATGATACTTGGTTTAGCAACAACCAAAATTAATACCCATTAATTGAGAAAGTAAAAGTATTTCCAAAATTATGTGTTTCCAAGATGATGGAGATCTATATGCCATCTCCCACATATTTTTCAACCTTGGTATTTTGCAGGTGTATACAACTCCCATTTTATAAACTTTTATTTTCACTCCATTTGAAATTAACACTAGTGGGAAATATATTACCCCTCATATTTCCTTTCTCAAACCTTTTTGAAAACTACTAAGTTATGAGTGGAGATATTTCCTAAACATCATCTTGTCATAATTAGGAGTGGTCTCTCTTTCACAAGATAGCCTTGTGGAAAGGGTGGTATGATTAATTCTTGTGGTTTGATTTGTGTGGGCTTGATGGTAGTGTTGACCTTGTTGTGATTGTTGCTTGTGTGGACAATTCCTCAGTTATGCTTAACACTAAAAACAAAGCACACTTGACAACAAATTTGGAATGTGACTTAAATAAAGCAAAACTCCTAAAATTACTCAACAAATTAAATCAGGATCATAAGTTACAAGAAATGATCTTAATATATTATTCCATCTACCTAACTCTCTATTTCTTTCCAAGCAAATATTTTCTTTATGAACATAATTCCCTGGATGAGGCAAGAGGATGACTATCTCATTCTCATACCCCTTTCTTCTCAAAAAAATTATATAATTACCACTTAATTTTATTTAAGTTATGAAATCCTATTTTACTTCTTTAAACACTAAGAATATTCAAAAACCCTATGAACCAATGTGGTTCCAAACATTTTATTTTGCAACACCAATTTTTGTGGAGCTTCTACATGTTATGGGGAAGCTACCTGATTTTTCTCATAATTTTCTAAAATGTTTTAGTGCCTCAATAAAATACCTAAAATGCTACTGGTTTTCAAAAGGAAATGAAAGAAACAGAAAAGGAGGAAGTGCAGGGGGTTTTCTGCAAACTTACCTTCGTCTCCCCTGTAGCGACCGAGCCGCACCGCTAGCTCGCCGTCGCACCGACCGTCGCCGTGATGCCGAGTTAGATAAGACCGCCACGCCAGCCCTCTGCCCTGCTCCTCCGCGATCATTGTCCAACAGAGGAGCACGTGGGTCGCCCTCTCTCGCTGCCCATGCTCGCCCAATCCTCGCGGCCCGAGCACATCGATGCCAGCCCCGATCTCCGCCACCTCAGCTCCCCGGAAAGCTCAGCTCATCCTGGACGTCCGCCTCGCTCGCCGAAGCTCCGCAGACACCTCGACGTTACTTCCCCTGCCCCACCGCGACGCAATCGAGCTGACGACCTCCGACGGGTGCGCCATGGACGCCGTCCGTGCGCACGACGGACACCTACTCTCCCTCGCTTGACTCGGACCCAAAACCCTAACGGAGCACCCCCACGCCGTCGCTGCACAGCACCGCCACCAATGGCATGCTCTCCCACTCCCTGGCCGCTTCCTGCACCGAGGCCACCGTGAACCACCTCCGCTTCTATTTAGAGCCGCCCCCGACCCTCACTTCTCTCCACACCTCACCACTACTCTCCCCTCACTCCACTCACTCACCATGCACCGCCAAGAGGGCGGCACGCATCTGCTCCCTCGCTGCCGTGGTCGAAATCGTCCGCCACAACCGTCGGTGCCGAGGTCGAGGTCGACCATGGTTGCGACGCCACGCCCTCTCCATTCTCCTTTCTCTGCCCCGAACACTCATTCCTATCGACACCGTACTCACCCGCCCTAGTTTCCCTCTGTTTCGTGCACAGAAGAAACGCCAGGAGCTCGCCGGAGTTCCGCCGAGGCCGAGGAAGCAAAGGAACTCGCCGTGATCAAGCTATGCGTCCCCGAGCCGTACCATCTCCGCCGCCTCCCGAGCCCTCTAGGTGAGCCTCCGACTCGCCGTCGTCATTGCGGGCACGGCGGCGCCACTTGATTAAGGTCGCCGTCGCAGCATTCACCATGCGCCGTTGGATCTCAATCCAACGGGCGCGTACCGCTTCGGTAGTCAGGAGCCACTGACAGGCTGGCCCCACCCGTCAGGTTTTTAACCTTTTTCACGTGTCGGAAAAAAATAAAACTGGGTCAGCCCCAGCGGGCTGGACACCTTCCCAGCCCATTTATTTTTTTTCCTCCTCTTTCGAAATTAGGGTTTAACAGAAAACTTTTAAATCAGTATGCCTGTTTGAAATTCAATAACTTGAGAAAGGATTGTCCAAATAAATAAAACCAAAATTCTCTGGATAGCTGATGAAATTGTTAAACCAACCCAGGTGGTTTCATCCTGTTTAGATAATTAACAAATGTGTAGAAATTAAAGTGCCACAGAAGGTTCAGAACACCAACTTGTTTGTTTCTGATACCCTATTAACCCAATTGAGTTCAAACCAATTTTGTTAGATCATCTTTAATCAGTGCTAACTACCCCTAAATTGGTAAAATTATTGAAGCAACAGAAACTCATTAGGAAATCAAATAGTGATTTACACTTTTCTGTAGTGTAATAATTATGGTGGAATAAATACTAATCCAAATGGACCTAGGCCTATTTTGTTGGATCAGAAATACTCAATGCTAATGGTCTCTAAATTGGCATAATTTTGTGGTTAACAAAACTTAAGTTGTGCAATAAAACTTGTGTAGCCAGTTTCTGCCATTTTCAAGTCATATTTAAATATTGGTTAGTTCAATTAAATTAAACCCAATTGGTTGGCCTTGCGTGACTACAGTAGCTATCTGTAGAGTTTAAGATTGTAATGTTGTGATGTTTGGTTGAATGATATAGTGATTGTTGGTACTTGCTAGTGTAAACGATTAGACGAGAACGTTGCCGGGATTATCGAGGAGGGGGATTTTGCTAAACAACAGGAGCAAGACCCGGGAACTTTGCTGAGCAAGGCAAGCTACTTCTCTGAGCTTGCATCTATATACATCTATTTTGGTTCACATGTTTTACTTATAAAGAGCATAAGTGATTTATGTGGTGTTTGCCACTAAAGCTATGATTTTGAAAACCCTTTGTTTTCGAAATACAAGTATATTATTTTGACACCCTATATGGAGGTGTTAGATGGAAATTCTTTTTTTCAAACTATAGAATGGGAAAAATATTGTTTACTCAAAACTCCTTTGAAAATACTTGTGTGGATATGGAATGCCGAGATGTCGGTGTGGAAGTGAAGAAATGGAGTATGGTGATGTTTATGAAAAATGCACATTGTGTCTTTGTACTATGACGACCAGCCGATACCCTGTGCGACCACATTTACCCACCTATGGAAAAGGGCGTAGTCATATAATTTGCTCATATTAGTATGGGATGACTCATCGATGGAGATGACTCCGTTATGCATGGGGGGATGGTTTGGTGACCTACCCCTGACCTGGGTCCTCAAAAAGGAGAATACCGACGGGCTGGTATGAGTGAAGGGAGAAAGAGGATTGAAGACTTCACCATGGGGTCGCCGGGCAAAACTATGAGTCCTCACACTTAGATTCCGACGGGCTGGGTTAAGTGTTGATGGAAAGTGTCATATGGGCAGGGTCCTATACTAGCATGAGCAAAGGACAGGCTACGATCGGTGACTCAACTTCGCATACACCTTGTATGGCGGGACGTGGCTGACACGATAAGTTACCGGATGGATGTGGGAAAAGCGTGCTACCTCTGCAGAGTGTAAAAACTATTCAAATAGCCGAGTCCTCGGATATGGACAATTGGGAGGTTGTCCTAAGACCATGTGCAAATTTTGCAAATTTTTGAGATTTGAAAAGAAAATGGAGATGTTTTATATATGCAACTATACCGACAGGCTGGTATGAGGTTGCTGGAAAAGAGGAAGACCATGAAGGGCTATGGTCGAGAAGTGCAGACTTTTGTGTTTTGAAAGTGGAAAATGTTTTATGCAACTATACCGAATGGCTGGTATGAGGTTGTTGGAAAAACGATTTGACCATGAAGGCTATGGTCGAAAAAGGAGGAGTTTTGGAGAAATAAACCAATGGTGATTTTCCGGGAAAAATGTTTATAAGAGAGGTTTCTTACCTTTTTCGACAAAGATGTATTTTCGGGATAAAGTTTCAAAGGAGATTTCTTACAAAGACGGATGTACGGGGAAAAAGTTCTAAAAAGCCTTCTTTCCATTTTGTTTTAATCAAAGTTATAGAGGTTTCAAAAACAAAGATTTATTAAACAAAAGTCTGCCCTTTTCTTTTTCAACAAAGATATAGGGATATCTTCCTAGAAGTAAAAGTCTTATTTAACCAGTGCATGTTCATGTTGGGGGTAGTTTGCGAGTACAATTCAAATTGTACTCATATTGGTTTCGACCCTGGCTATTGTCTTAGCCAGGTTTCGAGGAGCATCATGGATGAGGAGAATGATGGTACCATGACGCGAACTAAGGATTCTTCATTAGTCAGTTGCCTGTGGGAACTAAGGAACGCTAGTACGCAATCAACGTTGTTGCTTCTGCTGAATAATGTTATTTTGCCCAACAAGGCACCTATGTAAGACTCGGTCTGTATGACTGAATTTTTTGTAAAACTTGTATCCGGTGATATAATGGGTGTACACTGTGGTGCCGCGTCGAGTTATGTGCAACAACAAACTGATCATAGGATTGTTGCTGGAAACATAACGAGTATCTCGGATGGCTAATCCAGGGTCCTCACATAAAACCCAGCATAGGAAAAATGCAGGAATAGGAAAAATACAGGATTGCAATGTCAAACCCACTTGAATCCTAAAGGATCTCATATGCAACAAAGTTTGTTTGATTCCATCACAGGAAAAACAAAGGATTTTGAAAAAGAGGTATGAGTGGATGTTAGATTTCCTATGGAAACTAGTGCAAAGGATTCCTTAAGAAAAATCCTATGGGATTCAATCCTATGAATCTAACAACCACCTTAGGAAAAATTCCTAAGGATTTGAATCCTACAAATTCCTATGCAAATCCTTTAAATCAAAGAGGCCCAAAACAGTCAGGATGGCTTTCATATATAAGCAGCACAAGACTAACCCATACGTTTGGGAGCAATGGGAGGTGAAAGGAAGCTGCATACCTTTTGACTTCTGGAGTTTTAGAACTTATCTCTCAAAATCCAGCAGAAGATGTCAAATCATGAATAAACTTCCTCTCAGCATCTCACAAGTCACACTTGAGTCTAATGAATCAGGATAATGACAGTTTTATATAAAATGCGGAACATGAGACAGAGAGTAAACAGTACGAGAATAAATGCATTACTTCGTACTGCTGGAAAAGCAGATTGCAGGTGAAGTGTGTGGTAAGAAGATAGCACAAGTCGTCATATTATAATCCATGAAGCTTTCAGACAACAACAAATTTGTACACAGTACATTCTCGTTCCCTCGAAATCTACCATATGGAACTTCCGGAAGGGTTATTCAGAGTTACGATAAAAAGAGTTGGAACCACTAAAGAGTATCACCGTACAGTAGTCTAAGGTGCTAGCTTTCAAAGCTTGGAAGTTTTAAACAATGGTTCTAATAAACTGAGAGCAAATGAAAGATTGGTGATTCTAAATCAGGTGTTCTGAAGTTTTGATAATGCTCATGTTGCTGGTCGGTCTATTCTTCTCCTATAAATCTTCTTAGCAGAACGATGAGCTCCAGCATCAGCTTTCAGAGGTTGGCTGAAATTTGGTGTTGGGCTTGTTCCCAGAACATTTGTATTCGGTGACCCACTTGCGGTAATCTGCCTCCTCAGACACAACAACTCACCTTTTGCTGTGGCCAATTCCTCTTCAAGCTTGTTAGACCTGATTTCAAAATTCTCTCTCTCCGACCCAAGCCTTTTAATGAGATGCTGAGCTTCCACCATATTTTTCTGAGCTTCTACTGTACTTTTCTTTTGCTCCGCAAGAGCCGCTGAAAGCACCTCTTTCTCTTCTTTAATAGCGAAAATCCTAGAAGTGGTGCTATCAAGCTTGTTAGACAGAAACAATGTACTCTCATTCACCTCATTTAGTGAAATGGTGGCCTCGTCCAAGTCTGCTTGAAGAGCTCTTCTTGCTTCAGAATCCACCAGTGATTGTTTCACCAATGCCTCAAGCTCCCTATTTAAAGTAGCATTAGTTTTGCGTTCTCTAACAAGATCATGTGCTGTGGACTCTAACTTCTTATATGCATCCAGCAATTCTTTGTTAAGTTCATCATGCACTTCTGTAACAGACACTAGTTGATTAGAGGCGACTTCAAGATCTTCTTCTGTCTTTTGAAGTGTCTCCCTGACAGAGGCCAGTTCATCAGAAAGAGCTTTGGAAACTGATTCCGCTTCTTCTACTTTGTTAGTCAAAGCCCGTTTCGCTTCATTAGACTCATTTGTGTATTTTGAAACATGAGCTGTCAAGTCATGATTTGCTATATTTAGTTGATTAAGCTCTTCAGAGAGTTTGAACACCTCATTTCTGGATTCTTTAAGTGCCTCTTCAGTGTACTGAATAAGATCTGATAAATTTTTCCGGACCACAACTTCATTAACTAGCATTGTTCTGTTAGCTTCCAATGCACTGTTCAACTCAGCAATTATAGTTCTCTCTTTACTATGCTCACTTAATGCAGTAGAAAGTTGTTCTTCGAGCTGATTCAGCTGACCATCTTTGTCGAACAATAGTTCACAATCTCGAGATGCCCTCATCTGAGAAGCAGCTTCCAAGTCTGCGTATTGTTTTATCAACTCATTTATTTTTTCTTCAGCGTGGGCCTTTGTGGTGTACAATGTTTGGACATCCTCATTCAGTGAATCAATTAAGGATGTCTTTGATTTTAGATCATCTTTAGCTGCAAGAAGATGCTTCTCCAGTTGCTCTAATTTAGAATTTGCATGTTTTAGGCCATCTTTAGTCTGATTGTAGATCAAGTGCAGGCTCTGGTAGTCTTCTTCCTTGGAGGAAAGTGATGAACTGAGTTCCGTGATGTATGCGTCCTTGTCATTTACCTCTTGGCTAAGCAGATTTACCTTGTCATGGAAAATATCAAGTGTTTCCAACTTTTCCTTCATTTTTCCTTCAAATGCATGTTTGTCTTCCTCTGCTTGTGCAATGCTACTCTCAAGTTCATGTATCTCATGTCTAAGCTGCTCAACTAGCCCCCTCTCCTTTATAACTTCCTCATTTAAAGATGTTACAGTCCTCTTAGTTGAAGCCAATTGACCAAGAAGGGAAGCTTCCTTATCCAGGAGAATCCTAGCTTGTCTCTTCTGTGCTGCTTGTTCATCCAATAGCCTTTTTTCGTAGTTCTCCCTAAGCAAAGACATAGCTGCCTCATTTTCAGCCAATTTGATCTCCATCTGGGGGAATAGAAAATCAGATTTGTCAGTTAAGAATCTTTCACAAATCCAATATACATAGAGATGAATCTCAAGAAAACGTCTTGGTACATAAATCACTGCACTGTGGAGGCCATTCTAATATTTGTAATGCAACTTATTGCTTTATCAAATATACTCAGATCATGTTAACAACTGAGACAAATGGGCAGAAATATATGCATTCAGGAACAGAGAGCGGCGATCTGGAAGCCGAGCTCCACATAGCTCTTTATTTTGCAAAATTCGAAAATCATATTTTGGAGTTTCAAGAAAATCTGAAAACAATCTTGGATGTAGATTATGTTGTCTTCTACCAACGTGTAAATTCTCAAAAATAAATATATTATATTTTGGGCTGTGCGAAAATGACAAAATCTGAATCTGAAAGTAGTGAATAGTGCAAATGTTGAACACTCCAAAATCTGTCAAATTTTGTTATTTTTATGTAGCCCGGAATATGAATTATTTTGAGCTGAGATTTTGCATGTTGGTAGAATACACTATTGTCAACGTCCGGGATTATTCTCAGAATTTATTAGAACTTTGAAATATGATTTTCGAAATTTGAAAAATAAAGAGCTATGTGGAGCGCGGCCTCCAAATGCACTTTCCGTTCAGGAACATCCCTATATAAGTAGCAGGTGCATAGTATTGTTGTGCACACTAAGCATGCATATGTTTGATTTGCCGGGATTTATAACCCTTTGGAATGAGTCTTCACATAATGAAGCCTATCACAGCATGCATACCACACATACTGAATCAAATTCAATCTTACACAGAAACAAAGGTAACTTGCTACTTGGAAGTAAAACAAAGAACACTAAATTTGCCAAATTTATCGGACAACAAGATCCTAAGCAAAAGAATATAAGGAGGATTGTCTTACATATTAGCATCCATCACAATTCATATACATTAAGTGCTTCACCAAATTGAATAGCGCAAATGCACGATAAGAACAAATTTGTCATAAAACCGATGTGTGGCACTACGCTAGTTTACAGCAGCAGCGGCAGCGGCATTTAATTGTTTCACGAGTAGTATGTAGCATAGATATATCCAAGATAATAGGGCAGTGAACAATTTTATTTACGTGCATGTAAAATGCTCGATGGTAAAAATGGAGATGAGATGTTGACCAAAGGTTGGTAGATGGCATACAGCTGAGATGGTTGATTGCAATGCTTTCTTTTCCCGTTGAGAAGTACCAAGAAGTCCAGCCAGAACACCAGAAGCAATAACTGCAACTGCATTCAGAAGACCTGCAAATGCATTCCCTGAAGGTGGTCCTTTCACGTCAAGTTGGGGTGGTTCAGCCAAAGGTTCTTCAGGCTGCATTCCCTCAGTCTTCTGAAAGTCCATTTTATCTGTAAGAGCATTGAGATAAATTTAATAACTCGGTCTCAGGTATAAAATAGCAATCTGTTTTAACACAAGCATGTGGGGTGTGGGCGTGAAAAAGAGTGGGTACATATGTGGACAAACTTGGCTTTTGTTGCTGTGCTTCTCAAATAACATCCTACTTCTGCAGCCTTTAAATATTCATTAAGTGCTCTCACCAAAATATGTGACCACACCAAAACATGTTAAGAAACATCATATCATCAATCAATTAAACAATGGTAGATAAAGCACAAATAGGTGTACCCTAGCACGTAGTCAATTATTCACACCAGAATGCAGAATAGCAATAGCACATTCATGAGAGCAACTATTGGTTTCATGAACTCATCACATCAAGCTAGATTTAATAACGCTGTGCTCCCCCAGCTTTACTCATATACCGGCCCGTAAGTGAAGCATCAAAGAACTGATCAATCCGTTCAATTAAATGTTAGATACTACACTGTGTGTAAAACAATGACACATGCTCTTTCTGGTGCAGAAAATGCTTACTGCATGCCAACTCAATTGGCATTTTTCACCACTAAGATTTGACAAGAAATGAACATCATGTAAATTTTATTCTGGAGGTCACCAACCACATTCAATGTTCAACAATCAACATTTAGCAACAGTGAGCAAAAGAAAACCCCAGGAGCTCAAGAATTGGCGTGGTTGAGTTTCCCAATAGACGTATGATCCACAAATACATTCTACAGTTTTTCAGGAAATCACTTTTGTGAGGAACTTGCTGTCTGGCAGCCGAATGATTTGGCCAAACAATTTCATGGTAGGAATTACCATTCTGGCAGTCTGGCCGGTTTAGAACAGGCCAAACCAGTTGTTTCCGTAGAATAGTAACATATCCTCTACAAGGCTTTGTGTTCGTCAACATTTGTCTCAGATACTCAGATTTCGAATTAAAATTTAAAAAAGGCACAGATTTCACGCCCAGAGCAGTACTCACCAGTGACGAGATCAACCGTGGAGGGCTGCGCGCGTGGGCGCGCGGCCACCGCCGCGTCACGGAGACGGAGGAGCGGCAGCACGGAGACGCCGACCAGGAGCACGGCCCTCCTCCGCGAGGCCGCCGACGCCGCCGCCACCGACGGGGGGCGGGAGGCAGCGGCGCTAACGGGACCCCGCGCCGAGCGGGAGAGAAGGGAGATGCGCGACGGCGGCGGCTGCGCCGGCGGCGAGACGAGGAGAAGGTGGTGGTAGCCCATGCCGTCGCCTCGGCGAGCCTAAAACCCTAGACTAGTCCTCCGAGACCCCGGGTCCCCTCAGGCCCTTGCTGCTTGTGCTTGGTCCCTGCTGTGCGTAATGGTAGCAGGCTAGCATCGCAAAATGCTGCGCGCTGGCGCTGCGCGGAAGCGAAGCTGGAGGAGGCCGGTGGAACCGAAGTTAATACGGAGTATTCCGGTTAGCATTTGTGTCTCATGTATTGGTCCTCTTTGGATTGCAGGATTTTCAAAATATAGATAAATTAAAAATAAAGGCTTATGCACCGTAAATTCACAATGTCTCCCGAGCTCATATGCCTCTGTACCATTAAAAAATTCGAAAAATAGTAAAAAAATAAATCTAATTTTTGGCAACAAACATATGCAAGTTTTATACATACGTGCAAAGTTTTGTGATAAAATGACATTTGGGAGCACTGTTTTTTTTTTTTGCACAGAGCAACACAAATGTCATTTCATCACGAACCTGTATATGTTTGTTACCAATTTTTTCAGAATTTAAAAAAATTGCTATTTCCTTCAAAAATTTTAATCGAGCAGGAGCATATGAGCTCGGGAGCCAAAACGCCTCTCTCCTTATGCACTTAAATTTCAACAAAAATTTGGTAAGAGGTGGCTCTGATACAGAAATTGGTATGTGGCTTTGAATGGTGCATAGCAAATTGTACATGATATGGAGAGGGATAGAGTGAAAGTGTATTTGACTTTTCAAAGAAAAACAAAATGAGATTTGAGCTCATGTTGAGATTTATGTGAAATTGGGGCCTTGAAATTGATTTCTTAGTAATTTGATGGGTTCAATCCTATGATCCAAATAGATTCCATATCCTATGGATTGGAATTCTTTAAAATTCTTATGAAATACCTTCTATCCAAAGAGGCCCTGAGAATCGTATGTATAAATCTGTAGGCTACATCGAAAGGACGGCCACAATCCCTGCTGCGCCGGTCATGACCCATGACTGGGCTCAGAGTCGTGAAGGCTAGCGGTACATGCACGGCATGCCCCTTCAAAGATGATGGTGTTGTGATATTTTCAGATCCACCATGTCGTATGCATGATCATAGACGAATCTCGTTTCCTCGCAAGGGTGGGGCGGAGTAGATTGTGTGCTTCTTGATAGATGATTGCATAGGTGAAGGTATTCTGGTTAGCACTTTATGAGTCAAAAGCAAACCATACTTATACGGACTACTTTACAATGTATACAAATATTTGAAGCACGTCGCGAATTGTCAAGTGTCACAATGTCGTGAAGATTGTGGCGAAATGATGGTGTATAGACTTTCTCCTCTTATGAATGTCCTTCTTGTACCCCTCATCAAGAAAAGAAGCATATGTGATAAGGTTTCAATGCACCAACATGCCAACCTTGATTTTCAAACTCGACGTCAAGGGGTTTGATATGGTCCATTGGGATTGCCTTCTTAGTCTTTGCAGCGGCATGAAAATGTTATGTATAAAGACGACGATTTCTAATGTGTTCAAATTCACCATATTGTCAGCATGATCGACAACGAGGTCCCTTTCCTCGTGAGAGTGGGAGCAGAGTTGATCGTGTGCTTCATCAAAGATGATTGTATATGTCATAAGGTATCGTGGTTAGCACTTCGCGAGTCAATAGCAAACCATAATGTGTATACTATAGAACGTATATGTACTACTTTACAATGTACAAAGATATCTGAAGCACAACGCGGATAGCCAAGTGTCACACAACACGAAGATTGTCGCGAGATGATGACCTCTATACTTAGTGCCTCGCACATCAACTTCATCAAGAAAAAAAAAGCATATGTGATAAGGCTTCAATGCATGAAGATGCCAACCTTGATTTTCAGTTTCTCCCACCTTGTGACAAAGTTGCGGTAAGTTTCACACTTGGCAGGGGAAGAACACCGCTATAGTGGGTCGTGCTACCTTGGTGAAATCGTTCCTAACTTATCTGTCTATGTATCACCTCACATGTTGGTGCTTCGCAGGGTGTCATTGATCCCATCGACAAAATCAAAGAGGGCTTTCCTTTGATAGGATGCCAACAATTTTACAAGCGGCAAGTGTAAGATAAAATGTAATATGGGTGTGTCGCCCCTACAATCTCTTGACAATCTTTGAGTTTTGGACATTAAGATGTTCGTGTGGCCCTTGCGTCTTTCGGTGATCATGAGTCGTGTTATGTGACCACAACACAATGTTAGTTGTTTCACGAAACCCTCGTGATGCCTCCTACATGGATTTCTTATTTGAGGCAACGACTATTATGGTGTGCGATAACAATATGACGAGATTCTAGCACGCCCGTGGCTCCATGGTTAAGAGCCTAGAGACATAGCCCGACCATCGTAGCTATTCCTCCATGCGCAACATGACCATCTAAGAGGTGCTCCATGATCACAAATTTGTTCGAAAACATGAGCCAAGGTCTCTCCTTAAAATACTCATGTTTTTTGCAATATGTGGACCATGCTTGCCGATGTTCATCTCAACAAAGCTACACCAGATGCTTGTAAGTTCACACCCACTTATGGTTACTCGCTGATGCCGTCCTACAGACTTTTATCTGAGGAGTCCACTCAAACCTCCATTAACCCGATAACATGAAGTAACTAGGTTTCCCCAAAGTGCAAGCTATTTACTCGGCTTGTGATGAAAACTAGAATTTGTACGGCCGGTAGACTTGGGATAGCCAAACTACGGCTTTGTTATTTTTCAAGAGCAAACCGGGATGATAGCTCACGTTCTTTTCAATTCCGCTTCACCAAGCATATTTGGCGCACGGTTAAGGATTGGTCGGGGAGCAATATGCCCATGATTGGTGGCTCAACTTTGTCCTCCATCGCGGCTACCTTAGGAAAGCCTTCTCGTCTCCCTTTGCCATGTTGGTATGATGGAACCTTTGAAATGAGAGAAATACTATGGTTTACAATCATGTCTGTCCAGCCACAAATCATAATCAACAAAATAAACTTGAGTACGGAATTGGGCTCTGGCGGGGGCACGCCGTTTGAGTTGTGTTATGACCGGAAAGTGGACTTTTGGTTTTTTGTGCTTGGATGCTTGTCGCTAAACCTTGTGACTTTTCTCCTTAGTTAGTGAGATGAGACGAAACTTTTGTCTCCACTAAAAAGCAAGTTTGCTATCTAGGCCTTCAATCATACATGGTGATTTGATTTAACCTTTGCTAGAACCACTAATTAGTTATTTGAGCAAATCTTCATAGTGGTACCCCATTATTTTTTTATTTTTTTGAAGAGGGGATTGTTCCAGTCTCTTCGTCGATTGATGCATATGGACGTTTTATTGCAGTACCCCTTAATAGTGATTTCGAGCAACAAGGTATTGATCCTTTGGCATAGTTTAAAAAGTTATTTTCACCAATATTTTTCTAGAGAAATGACTCAATTGGTTTGGGCTTCTTATTTTAACAAAAGCCTGGCCCAACACTCCCCGAAGCATATGACTATGATTGGTTTGGTCTTTTCTCTTTCCCTAAAATAATATTTTAAAAAACCATCCTCCATTTTTACAAGAAGGCAATATATACTCTCACCATTACTAGAGATATACCGATTCATTTTAACAAATACGGCTACCCAAATAAACAAATACAGAAGTTTTGCTCCAAATATAATAGTGTCGCAACAGTGGAACATGGGGTTCCCCTTATGCTGCCAAAGTGGGTCCACCACCTGTGGGCCCACCAAGAGGATGGACAAGGCCAGGAGTCAAGACTGGTAGGCGGGTCCGCCTGCCTACCTCGTGGGAACCCAACGTGCTCGACATCGACAACCTGTGGCTAAGGACTGGGAGACCCCCTGAGGTCACCCACTAGTCGAAGACCAAGACCCATACCCGAGAGCCCGAGTGCCTAGCAGGAGGCCTGGCTCGATCCCGGGTGCGCCACCGTACGGAGGATATGCATGCCAGCTCACGTTGGAAGCTTGTAGAAGACTTGGGCGTCAAGACGAAGGGCACGCCTCAGCTGCGTGGCCATGGAGCGTGGTCGGTGGGCTGTTAGACCATGTCCGCCCCGTTTTCCTTAAAGGTGGGCGCCCTCACCTAACCGCGGAGGAGACACTTGGACGAGAAGAGGCCACGTCGCCTCCAGAGACCACCGGGGGTTTTCCCGCCTAAAACCCCCACGCCCCTCGCGTGACCTGTGTGGTATCCCCTTAGCCTAAAAAGGAGGACCAAGGCCACCGAGGAAGGGAGAGATCGAAGCAGAACATAAGCCAGACTAGCCTAGGGCATAGAAGGTAGATGATGACGTGAAACACACGTTCGTTGGGAGACCCCAAGAGGAAGGTATGATGTAGTCAGCAGCAAGTTTTCCCTCAGAAAGAAACCAAGGTTATCGAACCAGTAGGAGCAGCAACTCTTCAGAAGGTTGTCAACGGCGCCAGAAAAATAGCTGTCGCAGGGAGTCTGGACTGTTGACGTGGAATCTGCACACAACACAATCAAACTACTTTGCCCCAACGAAACAGTGAGGTTGTCAATCTCACTGGCTTGCTGAAAACAAAGGATTAAACGTATGGTGTGGAAAATGAGTATTAAATTGCAGAGAATGAAAAAGGAACAGTTTGCAGTTTGTGGTTGTTTAATCAGTGTAAAAGAATGGACCGGGGTCCACAGTTCACTAGTGGTGTCTCTCCATAAAAGATAACTAACATGTTGGGTGAACAAATTACAGCTGGGCAATTGACGAATAGTGAGCGCATGACAATGCATATACATGACATGTTGACTACTATGATATTTAATTGGGCATTACGACATAATACATAGATCGTTATCCAACAGCATCTATGACTAATAATCCACCGCCGGGTTGTCATCCGAGTCCCCCGTTGGTATTAAGTTGCAAGCAACGGATAATTGCATTAAGTAAAGTGCGTAATGTAAACAAACACATATGCCGTGGACATAGCATCGTTAGGTTATCCCTAGTGGCAACAGCACATCCACAACCTTAGAACTTTCTGTCACTGTCCCAGGTTAAACGGAGACATGAACCCACTATCTAGCATAAATACTCTCTCTTGGAGTTACAAGCATCTACTTGGCCAAAGCATCTACGAGTAACGGAAAGCATGCAAGATCTTAAATAACATATAAGATAGATTGATAATCAACTTGACATAATATTCAATATTCATCGGATCCCAGCAAACACAACATGTAGCATTACAATAATATGATCTTGATCATGTAGGGCAGCTCACAAGATCTAAACATGATGGCACAAAGTGGAGAGACAACCATCTAGCTACTGCTATGGACCCGTAGTCCAAGGATGAACTACTCACGCATCACTCCGGAGGCAGGCATGGCGATGTAGAAGCCTCCGGTGACGATTCCCCTCTCCGGCAGGGTGCCGGGAAGAGGTTCTGAACCCTCCCGAGCTAGGGTTGACGACGGCGGCGTCTCTGGAACTTTTCGTGGATATTTGCTCAGGTACTTAGGGTTTTCGCGTCGGGGGGAATAAGTAGGCGAAAGGGCGGCGGCTGCGGACCCCCGAGGGGCCCACACCACCCAGGGCGCGGCAGAGGGGGGCCCGCGCCCTGTGGCGTGTGGCCCTGGTGGCCCTCCTCTGCTGCTCCTTCGCTCCGTCAGGTGTTCTGGAAAAATAGGCACCCCCGTGTAGTTTCGTCCAATTCCGAGAATATTTCCAGACTAGCTTTTCTGGAATACAAAAACAGCAGAAAACAGGAACTGGCACTTCGGCATCTTGTTAATAGGTTAGTCCCAAAAAATGTATAAAAGTGATATAAAGTAGATGCAAAACATGTAGCAATTGGTATAAAACAAGCATGGAACATCAAAAATTATAGATACGTTTGAGACGTATCAGCATCCCCAAGCTTAGTTCCTACTCGTCCTCGAGTAGGTAAACGATAAAAACAAATAATTTTTGAGGTGACATGCTACTATCATAATCTTGATCATATAATATTGCAAGGCACATGTAAATGAATGAAGTGATCCAAGTCAATGGTCTATAATTTGCTACCAAATAGATAATGAGTAAACAATGAATCACACAAGCTAAACGTTTTCATGAATAGTACTTTCGAGACAAGCATCAAACAGTTTTGCATAAGTGTTAACTCATAAAGCAATAGTTTCTAACAAAAGGTATTTAATCAACACAAAGGAAGAATTTAGTTTCAGCATTTGCTTCAACTTTCAACATATTTATCTCATGGATATTGTCAACACAAAGTAGTATAACAAGTCCAATACATTGCATATAACGCATGTTGTAACAAAGTTGACACTAGTGTTTGCTTGTGGAAGACAGAAAGAATAGGAAAACTGACTCAACATAAAAGTAAAAGAAAGGCCCTTCGCAGAGGGAAGCAGGGATTAAATCATGTGCTAGAGCTTTTAGGTTTTTGAAAGCATATAGAGATTGCATAAAATATTTGATACTCCTCCCAACCTTGCTAACACAAGCCATGGCTAACCGAATCCTCGGGTGCCTTCCATCAATCACATACCATGGAGGAGTATCTATTTTTGAGAGGTGTTTGTTAATTGTCAACGAATGGTAGCGGGTGAGAACAGTATTCTACCTGTCGAACGGACTTTTAAGAGCGGCTCCCATGAAGGACGTTATTTCTACCAGCAAGGCAGATCATCCCTCTTTCTCTTTGGTTTACACACATTCAGGTATTTCACTGTTTGTCATTGCTTACTGATGAATCAGGGCAAAAGTGTGAAGAGAATTAATTGGTTAAAGTTGTAATTAATTGGGACTGGGCACCCCGTTGCCAGCTCTTTTTGCAAGTTATTGGATAAGCGGATGTATATGCCACTAGTCCAGGTGTAAAAGTCCACTCGACAAATAGAATAAAGAATAACCACACTAATTCCTCATGAGCTAGTAAACATTGACACAAAAAGGGAATAATAACATTTTGAATAATTTAAAGGTAGCACATGAAAAATTTACTTGGAGTGGCAAGGAAATACCACATATAGGTAGTTATGGTGGACACAAATGGCATGGATTTTGGCTCAAGGATTTGGATGCACGAGAAGCATTCCCTCTCAGTACAGAGTTTAGGCTAGCAAGGTTATGTAAGCAAACAAGAATATCAACCCGTACACCAAGTTTTATATGACAAACATATTGCAAACGTTATAAGACTTCATACCGTCTTCCTTGTTAACCAAACCCTGTTATTAGAAAATATCTAGACCTTAGAGGTACCACCGATGCAAACCAAATTTTCAACAAGCTTTACGGTAGTTCTTCACTAATAGGCTTAACTCATGTGATGCACAATTTAATCATGATCTACTTGTTAACTCAAAACAATTGACAAGCATCAAGTTATCCATTTTAGTGATCTACAAGATTAAGCAAGTTTTTCCTTATACCAATTACCACATGCAACATTTTCTGAACCAACCAAACACCAATCAATTTATTTCATCAACTCTCCAAACAAATATAAGTGAAGCAAGAGAGTACTTTCTACAAAAGAAAGCTAATAGCTCTGACAAGAGATACATGAAAACAAGAGCTAAAAGCTGAACAGCGCTAGATATGAATACTCAACAAATATAAGTGAAGAATAGGAGTATTCTCATGAAAAAGCGGAGCGTGTCTCTCTCCCAATCAAGAATGCTAGGGTCCAGTCAAGCTTTATTGAAAATAAAATGCAATACTGAAAATAAAAGCACACAGACGCTCCAAGAAAAGCACATATGATGTGAAAGAATTAAAATATAGTTTCACTAGAGATGACCTGATAATTTTGACGATGAAGAAGGGGATGCCTTGGGCATCCCCAAGCTTAGACGCTTGAGTCTTCTTGAAATATGCTGGGGAGATCCATGGGAGCCTCCCCAAGCTTAAGCTCTTCACTCTTCTTGATCCTATTATATCATCCTTCTCTCTTGACCCTTGAAAACTTCCGTCACACCAAACTCAAAGTAGATCTCATTAGAGGGTTAGTGCATAATCAAAAATTCACATGTTCTGTAAAGACGCAATATGATTTGTTACTTTAAACATTAGCTACAGCCACTGATGTTATGTGAAGCTCTTCCACCCAAAAAAGAATTTCACTCAACACTAGTAAAAGAGAGAATGCAAAATAAAAAGGCATAATCTGTCTAAAACAGAACAGTCCGCAAAGACGAATTTTTTCGAGGCACTTACGACGCTCAGATCGAGAAACTCTGAACTAATGAAAGTTTCAGACATTCATAAAGATTACGCACAAAAATTTCAGATTTAATTAACAATCTGGTGATTTTAGGAATTTCGTACAGTGAACAGCAAAAATCTGTTTCTGCGCAGCAATCAAAATTAAGCATCATCTTATCATTAGAGGCTACTCTTGGCACAACAATGCGAGAAAATAAAGATACAAAGGAGTTGCTACAGAAGTAAACAAACTCCTTGACTCAATAAAAGAAAAATTGCAGAAAAATAAAATGGGTTGCCTCCCATAAGCGCTTTTCTTTAACGCCTTTTAGCTAGGCACAAAGCATGCATCAAGTATTACCAAGTGAAGAAGCATCAACATTGTAATTTGTTCGAACAATAGAATCATAAGGTGGCTTAATCTTCTTCCTAGGAAAGTGTTCCATACCTTTCTTGAGAGGAAATTGATATTTTATATTCCCTTCTTTCATATCAATAATAGCACCTACAGTCTAAGAAAAGGTCTTCCCAGCACAATAGGGCATGATGGATTGCACTCAATATCCAAGACAATAAAATCAACGGGGACATAATTGTTGTTAACCATGATAAGAACATCATCAATTCTTCCCAAAGGTTTTTTAATAGTAGAATCAACAAGGTGAACATCCAAGTAACAATTTTCCAAAGGTGCTAAATCAAGCATATCATATAATCTTTTAGGCATAACAGAAATACTAGCACCAAGGTCACACAAAGCATTGCAATCAAAGTCATTCAATTTCAATTTAATGATGGGCTCCCAACCATCTTCTAACTTCCTAGGGATAGAAGCTTCATGTTTTAATTTCTCTTCCCTAACTTGTATGAGAGCATTAGTAATATGTTTAGTAAAAGCCATGTTTATAGCACTAGCATTAGGACTTCTAGCTAGCTTTTGCAAGAACTTAATTACTTCAGAAATATTGCAACCATCAAAATCAAAGTCATTTCATCAAAAGTAATGGAATTATTCTCTTCCTTATTGCTAGAAATTTCAGCATCTTTATCAAGGACAGTTTCAGAGTTATCAGGCAATTTAGGACATTTTGCAATAGAAGTGGAAACATTACCAACACCAACTATCTTGCCATTAATGGTAGGAGGTTTGTTAACACTTGAGTTTGAAGCATTTTCAGAAGTAGTAATAGTATAAACTCTAGCAATATTATTCTTTCTAGCAATTTCATCCTCTCTTTCCCATCTAGCATGCAATTCAGCTAACATCCTCACATTGTTATCAATTTTAACTTGTATAGCATTGAGAGTTTTGCTCTCTTTAACATCATGAGGCATGTTCTTTAGTTTCAATAAGTCAACATCAAGAGCAAGACTATCAACTTTAGAGGAAAGCACATCAATTTTCCCAAATTTCTCCTCAACAGTTTTATTGAAAGCAGTTTGTGTACTAATAAAATCCTTAAGCATAACTTCAAGATCAGAGGGTACACTCTTATTATTGTTGTAGGAGTTACTATAGGAATTTCCATAACCATTGCCACTATTAGAAGGATAGGGCCTATAATTGCTATTACCAAAATTATTCCTATAAGCATTGTTGTTGAAATTATTATTTTTAATGAAGTTCACATCAACATGCTCTTCTTGAGCAACCAAAGAAGCTAAAGGAACATTATTTGGATCAACATGTGTTTGACCATTTGCAAGCATAGACATAATAGTATCAATTTTGGCACTCAAGGAGGAGGTTTCCTCAACAGAATTTACCTTCTTACCTGTTGGAGCTCTCTCGGTGTGCCACTCAGAATAATTAATCATCATATCATCAAGAAGCTTTGTTGCAGCACCCAAAGTGATGGACATAAAGGTACCTCCAGCGGCCGAATCCAATAAATTCCTCGAAGAAAAATTTAATCCTGCATAGAAGGTTTGGATGATCATCCAAGTAGTCAGTCCATGAGTGGGACAATTTTTAACCAATGATTTCATTCTCTCCCATGCTTGAGCAACATGTTCATTATCAAATTGCTTAAAATTCATTATGCTACTTCTCAAAGAAATAATCTTAGCAGGAGGATAATATTTTCCAATAAAAGCATCTTTGCATTTAGTCCATGAATCAATACTATTTCTAGGCAAAGATAGCAACCATTCTTTAGCACGTCCTCTCAAGGAGAAAGGAAAAAGTTTCAGTTTAATAATATCACCATCTACTTCCTTGAGCTTTTGCATTTCACAAAGTTCAACAAAGTTATTAAGGTGAACAGCAGCATCATCAGTACTAACACCAGAAAATTGCTCTTTCATAACAAGATTTAAAAGTGCAGGTTTAATTTCATAAAATTCTGCTGAAGCAGCAGGTGGAGCAATAGGTGTGCATATGAAATCATTGTTGTTCGTGCTAGTGAAATCACACAACTTAGTGTTCTCAGGAGTACTCATTTTAGCAGAAATAAAAACAGTACAGAAAATAACTTGAAAGTAAACTAGATGCAAGTAACTAATTTTTTTGTGTTTTTGATAATTGAAAGCAAACAAGATAAAATAAAATAAACTAAGCAAGACAAAAACAAAGTAAAGAGATTGGAAGCGTGAAACTCCCCTTGCAGAAGACTGCTGTCTCCCCGGCAACGGCGCCAGAAAAATAGCTTGATGACGTGAAACACACGTTCGTTGGGAGACCCCAAGAGGAAGGTATGATGTAGTCAGCAGCAAGTTTTCCCTCAGAAAGAAACCAAGGTTATCGAACCAGTAGGAGCAGCAACTCTTCAGAAGGTTGTCAACGGCGCCAGAAAAATAGCTGTCGCAGGGAGTCTGGACTGTTGACGTGGAATCTGCACACAACACAATCAAACTACTTTGCCCCAACGAAACAGTGAGGTTGTCAATCTCACTGGCTTGCTGAAAACAAAGGATTAAACGTATGGTGTGGAAAATGAGTATTAAATTGCAGAGAATGAAAAAGGAACAGTTTGCAGTTTGTGGTTGTTTAATCAGTGTAAAAGAATGGACCGGGGTCCACAGTTCACTAGTGGTGTCTCTCCATAAAAGATAACTAACATGTTGGGTGAACAAATTACAGCTGGGCAATTGACGAATAGTGAGCGCATGACAATGCATATACATGACATGTTGACTACTATGATATTTAATTGGGCATTACGACATAATACATAGACGTTATCCAACAGCATCTATGACTAATAATCCACCGCCGGGTTGTCATCCGAGTCCCCCGTTGGTATTAAGTTGCAAGCAACGGATAATTGCATTAAGTAAAGTGCGTAATGTAAACAAACACATATGCCGTGGACATAGCATCGTTAGGTTATCCCTAGTGGCAACAGCACATCCACAACCTTAGAACTTTCTGTCACTGTCCCAGGTTAAACGGAGACATGAACCCACTATCTAGCATAAATACTCTCTCTTGGAGTTACAAGCATCTACTTGGCCAAAGCATCTACGAGTAACGGAAAGCATGCAAGATCTTAAATAACATATAAGATAGATTGATAATCAACTTGACATAATATTCAATATTCATCGGATCCCAGCAAACACAACATGTAGCATTACAATAATATGATCTTGATCATGTAGGGCAGCTCACAAGATCTAAACATGATGGCACAAAGTGGAGAGACAACCATCTAGCTACTGCTATGGACCCGTAGTCCAAGGATGAACTACTCACGCATCACTCCGGAGGCAGGCATGGCGATGTAGAAGCCTCCGGTGACGATTCCCCTCTCCGGCAGGGTGCCGGGAAGAGGTTCTGAACCCTCCCGAGCTAGGGTTGACGACGGCGGCGTCTCTGGAACTTTTCGTGGATATTTGCTCAGGTACTTAGGGTTTTCGCGTCGGGGGGAATAAGTAGGCGAAAGGGCGGCGGCTGCGGACCCCCGAGGGGCCCACACCACCCAGGGCGCGCAGAGGGGGGCCCGCGCCCTGTGGCGTGTGGCCCTGGTGGCCCTCCTCTGCTGCTCCTTCGCTCCGTCAGGCGTGTTCTGGAAAAATAGGCACCCCCGTGTAGTTTCGTCCAATTCCGAGAATATTTCCAGACTAGCTTTTCTGGAATACAAAAACAGCAGAAAACAGGAACTGGCACTTCGGCATCTTGTTAATAGGTTAGTCCCAAAAAATGTATAAAAGTGATATAAAGTAGATGCAAAACATGTAGCAATTGGTATAAAACAAGCATGGAACATCAAAAATTATAGATACGTTTGAGACGTATCAGTAGAGAGAGGTGATCTCCTCCGGGTAGGATCTGCTCGTCGTCTACCTCTAGCCACCACCCTGCCAGGTACACACCCGGGACCACCATTATAAGCCACACCCATGATGAACACCTCAATCGACATGCAGGAGTAGGGCTTTTAGCCTCCGGGCGGCCTGAACCTGGGTAAACTCTCTGCGTCTCTGTGATTGCTCGAACGTTAGATCGGAGAGCTCGGCTTGTTCCACCCGGTGAGACGATTCTCAGCCTCCTTCGCGCCCCGTGCCGAATCTAAAAAAAGGTATCCTTTACTCCCGTGTCCGTCGTCGAGGCACGACATCTGGCGCGCCAGGTAGGGGGCGCAAGCGCCGGAATCATCTTCATCGAGCTCAAGATCGTCATCAATAAGATCTGCTACCAACTCTTCGTCAACCTCAAGATCTGCGTCAAGTTCGCTGTCCTTGACGGGATCTACGTCGAGCCCTTCGTCCTTGACAAGGTCTTCGCCGAGCCTTTCGTCCTGAACAAGATTTGCGTCAAGCTTCTTCCTTTGTATGGCATGAAAAAGAAAATCCAAGGCCGCCGCAGAGTATCTACGGTACCCAGGGCTGGGCTTCGTTGTGGAAGACTCCACATCGCCACCCTTGGTTATAGATCAAGCCTTTGGGATCCAGTTTGTACCCCCTGCAGCACAGATCAGTTCTCTGGCCAGCGAGGAAGACCTCAGGAAATCTCGACGACATCGATGTTCCTCCTTCCTCGTGGACGCATGGTGTTAGGGAAGAACTCTGCTCCGAAAGCCCACCTCCAGTGCCGCCTCTAGTGGGCGAAAACCCATGCCAAGATGCAGATGAAGAACCCGGGAAGAGGATCCCCTCACCTATGTTCCTCAGAAGATCAAGATCATAATGGGGAAGGACGGTAAACCCGGAGTATGGTGCATGTACCACCAGTCTGACAAGCACAGCCTAGATGACTGCCGACAGTTCAACGGGCTTCAGAAGTGCCAGAAAACCTCCGAAAGTCAACGGGGAATGCTACAGCTGTGGTGAACTAAGGCACATATGCAGGGACTGCCCGCTCAACAAGAAACCTGGATCCAAGGGGAGTAAAAAGAAGAGCCAGGCAGCTCCTGTTCTCAAGAACTGTGGTCAAGCCGGACTTTTCTCTACGAGAGGCACCACCCCTGAGCAACCCGCCGTCAATGGCCTCAAAATCACCTTTGCTGATGCTTCCACTCAGACAGAAAGCCCGGAATCACATACCTTCCTGCCATGGCACAGCAAGCACAAGACACCCAAGAATTGCGTCCCAGCTGGGATCAGACTTTCTTCCTGGGAAACCTGCAAGGAACAATTGGGATCTCCCAGGGCACGTCGTTACTATACAACCAGGACCCAGCGGGCCTCCTCAGAAGTACTGGATTGCTAAGTGGCTGGCCTTCGAAGGCAAGTAGCCCCCGCCGATCAAGCAACCTCGAGGGTCTCCGAACCCAGGCAATCTTCCGTCGCCCCCGTAAGGACGCCGGGGAACCGGTCACCTGGCATCTTGCTCTCATGTCTGAAGGCAAGAACATCTAGTCAATAGACTCGTGTCCTTATGAATCCGCTGGACCCGGGGGCTGGACGTAACAGAAAACAAGTAAAGCTTGTCCCAGTAAGGATCTGCTGGACAAGTAGGCAGGCTACACACGGAGGAGAACGCTTGAGATCCAGTCCCAGTAAGGACCTGCTGGATTGTAAGCAAGGTTAAACCCAAAGTACAACAAAAAAGACCCATCCCAGTAAGGATCTGCTGGATGGGCGCGCAAGGTCACATCCGAAGGCGGTGTGATGGCCTCTGTCCCAGTAAGGATCTGCTGGACAAAGGCAAGCTAGCTATGCCCTCAGCCGGCACTCAAAGACCAATCCCGGTAAGGACCTGCTGGATTGGGCGTGACATCGGAACCCGGAGAGCGGAAGAACCTGTCCCAGTAAGGATCTGCTGGACAAGCGGTCATCTTGGCACGAAGAACCTGTCCAAGTAAGGATCTGCTGGACAGGTGATGACCCACAAGTATAGGGGATCTATCGTAGTACTTTTGATAAATAGGAGTGTCGATCCCAACGAGGAGCAGAAGGTGCTGACAAGCGGTTTCAAGCAAGGTTTCACTGTAAATGCTAGCAGACAAGTTTTTAGGGGTTTTTTGATATAAAGTACGAGAAAGTAAATGCGAGTAAATAAACTACAGGTAAATAAAAGAGAGCAGCAATAGTTGCAGCAAGTGGTCCAATCCTTTTTAGCACAAAGACAAGCCGGTTGTTTCACTTATGATTACCAAACGTTCCCGATGACACACAGGAGAGATGTCAAGTGCTTTCGCTCCATACCGTTAACTCATATTTTAATGTTTTGATAAGTGTTGTGTGGGTGAACCTATGCTAGTGCACTACCCGTACTTGGATAAATACACACTCGTGATTACACACCTTACAAGCTTCCGCACTGCAAGGAAGTAATTAAGATAACTCTAACCACAGCTTTAAGCTCTGGGATCCTACGCTCCTCATGCATTAATCTACCAACGGGGGTTTAGGTTTCTGTCGCTCCGGCAACCCAACAATAGGTAAACTAAATACACAATGCATTCCCCTAGGCCCATAAAAGTGAAGTATCATGTAGTCGACGTTCATGACACAACTAAAGAATAACACCACAACTTAAATATCAAATATTAAATACTCATCAACATAATTCCACTACTAACCACAAGACTTCTCCCATGTCCTCAAGAACTAAACGAACTACTCACAAGACATCATATGGATCATGATCAGAGGTGATATGATGAGTAATAACAATCTGGTCATAAAGTTAATTCACCGAAACAACTCAAAAGCATCAATCCACGAAGGGTAATCAATACCAGGAGAGTATCTCCAATAAACTAAACAAGTACAACCCTAGATGTTACAGCGGAATGAAGTGGAGCGGTGGGGATGATGGTGCTGGCGGTGGAGATGATGAAGATGATGATCCCGATGAAGCTTGGAGCGATGACGGTGGTGGTGGCATGATTTCCCCCTCCCGGAGGGAAGTTTCCCGGCAGATTTCTCCCTGTCGGAGAGCTTTTCTTTCTCTCTGTTTTCTGCCCCGTAGAGGCGGCGAAAAAATTATGCGAAGTCTGTCCCCGTGATTTTTAGGTCAAGAGGGAGTATATCACCGAAGGGGAGCACCGGAGGTGAGCCAGAAGGGCCAGGCGGGCCCACGGCGCGGCCAGGGGTGGGTCGTGCCCTAGGCCACCGGGTGGCCTCGTGGCACCTCCTCGAGGTCTTCTGGCCTCCTGCCTGATTTGATGTGGAAATAATTCCTATATTTTTCTGGTGATTTTTGGGGCTTCCGGCGTATCCCCTCCTGACGGTGCTCTTTTCAGCAGAATCCTGACTCCGACAGATAAATTCCGTGTAATTGTAAAACATGCAAAATAAGATAAAATATCATAAGTATTGTAATAAAATGTGAAATACATCAGTAAGTAAGAGTAGATTATGATACAAAATAGTGATGCAAAATGGACGTATCAATAGGCGGCTATGTCGGCACGGAGACATGTCCCAGTAAGGAACTGCTGGACAGGGTAGAACTACACCTAGAACACAGTGTAGAAGACCCGCCAAGGCGGTCACGCAACGAAACAATTGCCGAAATAGCCACGTGTGCCAATAACAAGCTAAGTAAAAACATGCTTGCACGGGCTCTTTCCTAGTTGCATCGGTTTTATATGCATTTTGGCTCAGACAAAAGCGGGCGTTATCTTGGGGCAGCGCCTCCGCGATCATACAACCAGTTTCCTCTGTAGCAATGTCGTGGGCTGAGGTCGTGCGGTCAGAAACGATGGGTTCCCGGGGGGATGCGCCCTGTGTCAGCATCTCAGATCCGTCTGTTTGCTCACGGCTGGAGAGCATTTGCGCCCAGGAATCCTACCCGAGAGCGTTAAGCCCCCACGAGTGCAATACAACTTATGTATTCTTGGAAAGAGTTTTTTACATTCAAGAGCATAGTTCATAAGCCTTTTCGGCGACATTATTACAAGATATGGTTCATGGCCCTGGAACTACTATGTCCATTTCAGGAGCTGGACAGGTTTACGGGTCGTCTTCACGGGTGAGACGCTCCAGGATTTCGCCACCATGTGGGTGACTTCGGGAAGAGATAGTGTCTCAGGCTCCAACTCTCCAGCTCAGACACCAGAGACAACTGCGGGTGCTGCTGATAGAGGGCGGCGACCACCTGGCGATTGCCTGCTTGACCGCTCGTCTCCCCGTCAAGCGCGTGGCTCTGCTCCCGCTCTCCTTGATGCCTCCAAGAAGTGAAGCTACATGTCCAAGGAAAGTTGCATAATGGTGAAAAGTGATCGAGTGATCGGGTGGAAGAATGGGCAGAGATGATAGCCACAGGTCCTGTAGCTTCTCCACAATCTTCATGGAGGACGAGTGCATCTGGAGCAAGAACTGGGTGTCCCTCCCTTCGATGAACCCTGAACTGCTCTCCGCAGTGTCGAGCGCAGCTTTGGCTTCTGCCAGCTCGGCTTGCGCAGCCTTCAGCTGTTTAGCCACATCCCCGTGCTGATCCCAGGCTTTCTAGGCCTGCAGCTGGGATTCTTTCCTGGCCGTGCGACCTTCTTCCGGTTCTGGATCCTCTTTCTTTCTGAGGACTTTCGTGCATTCCGTTGCTTCGTCTCTGAACTTCACAGCAGCAATCAGATTCTTGATCTTACGTTCCAGCTCGACGCATCATGCGATGCGTCCTTTCGGAACTCCTCAGCATTTGCAAGGGCCTTGTTCTATGCGGCGATGACGTCGGCGTTTGATGCTACCTGCTGGCTCAGCGCCTCTTTCTCATCCCTGGCCCTCCAGAAGTCTTTCACGCCTGCTCTTGGCGCGCTCGCTCGAAATCCAGATCCCGCTTCAGCTGGGCAATCTGCCTGTCCTTCGTCGCAATGATCTTGTCTTTCGATTTCGCGACTTCCTGGTTCTCCGACTCAACCTCTAGACGGGTCCACCCAGCAACATTGCCAATGCTTTGCTCCAGGCGATCCTTATCCTGCAACATCTTCAGTTGAAGTTGTTCCGCAACTGTCATGGTGACTGCGCTCTCGGTCTTCAAGCTCGCGAAGGAGTCGCTGCATCTCTTGCTCCTGCCGGGACACTCTGGTCTCGCGCGGCGTCAAGCAACTCCTCGTCTGCTGCTAGTCTCTGCTCTCGGGAGTGCAAGTCTTCCCCTGACCAGAGCCAGTCCCTACCTGACTCTCGATCTCGGTTTGGGCAAACTGAGGAATCCCCGACACTGAAGAACATCTTGGTAAACTCGACATCGCGCTCCTCCCCTCCAGGACGAGGGGGGCCCTTGCGGACTTTGACACAAGAACGTTGCATGAGGGTTGACCGGTTTTAGCCCTGCGCTCTGGTGGGCATTCCGGGGGCTCTTTGTCCAAGCTTTCCTCGGAATGCGCCATCGATTCAAGACATGCATCACCAACAAAGAATAAGCACCCGAGAGCAAGATGACAACCGCAACAAAGTGAATCTACAACGACATGAAAGATTACCCCTAGCCGGCGGGGAAGTCTCCGGGGCCCCGCTGGGGTGGCAGGATCGCCCACCCGGGGATTGGCATCCACACCACCATCGCCTCGACTCTTTGTCGCACTCAGAGGAATGCGGGTGCAGGATGAATCCTGCCAGGAGCCGGGGGTT